>WOVY01002005.1:0-55000 GCA_013436015.1 Rhipicephalus annulatus
AAGGTGCACCGCCAGGCTTGAGATTTGTGCGTCGGCTTTTGTAGCATCATTCCTTGTACTGCCCATTGTTCTCGGCCGGTCATTTTGGGCATGGATTTTCTGCAAGAGTATGGAGCGATAATTAATCTGCGTGATTTGTTCGTCAGTTTTGTTAACTGTGTTTCTCCAGATTCCGACATCGCGAACGAACATCGTGGCGTGGCCTTACGCGTAGTCGATGATTGCGTCACGTTGCCACCTCGCAGTAGTATCTTCGTGCTTGTTGAGTGTCCACGGGAGCAGTCGATTACGGGCATCGCCGAAAGTAACCTGACGTTATTGCTTGATAGGGAAGTGGCAATTGCTCGAAGCCTCATTCAACTGCGAAATGGCCAGACTATGGTTTTAGTTACGAACTTCAGTGGAGAACACAGGCATTTTGCGAAACGCACAGCCATAGCTTACTTGGAGGCATTGGATGATTTGGACGCCTTCCCTTTGATTACGACGATCTCGACTGAGAACAGCTGCGATACTGACGTGACTAGTCGCCTCAACGTCAATCGCCAGTTGGAAGAACCTAAGAGGGCAAGGCTCCTCAGTCTCCTCTCATCCTTTAGTGACTGTTTTGCCACTACTTCGAAAGTCCGGCAGACTCCTTTAATCAAGCACAGAATTATCACTGAGCCCAACGTGCAACCCGTGCGCCAACATGCTTACCGCGTGTCGCAGAAGGAGCAAGATGCCATACGTCATCAAGTAAAACAAATGCTCGACGACGACGTAATTCAACCATCGACTAGTCCTTGGGCGTCACCAGTTGTTCTGGTTAAAAAGAAAGATGGTTCATTACGATTCTGCGTCGACTACCGCAAACTGAAACAAGATAACGAAAAAAGACGTATATCCTCTTCCTCGTATTGATGACTCCTTGGATCGCCTGCGACACGCCCGTTACTTCTCTTCCATGGATCTCCGTAGCGGATATTGGCAGATTGAAGTAGATGAACGGGACCGAGAAAAAACAGCGTTTATTACACCGGATGGTCTCTATGAATTTAAAGTACTCCCTTTTGGCCTGTGCTCCGCTCCAGCTACGTTCCAACGAATGATGGACACAGTTTTATGTGGCTTGAAGTGGTACTCTTGTTTAGTGTATTTAGACGACGTAGTCGTTTTTTCTACAACTTTTGAACAGCACATTGAGCGGCTTGAGGCGGTTTTCTGGCTATTCGCACTGCCGGCCTCTCTCTGAAACCGGAAAAGTGTTGTTTTGGATATGAGGAACTGAAATTCCTTGGCCACATTGTCAGCAGCAGTGGTGTTCGCCCCGATCCTGACAAGGCTATGGCAGTTGCTTTGTTCCCGATACCGAAAACAAAGCATGATGTACGCCGCTTTCTGGGACTTTGTGCTTATTACCGCCGCTTCGTGCCAAACTTTTCGAAAATCGCCGACCCTCTACAACAACTCGTCAAGGATGACGTCGCCTTCGTCTGGGGTCCCAAACAATCCAGCGCTTTCGACCTTCAACAACGCCTACAAACGCCACCGATCCTAGGTCACTTCGACACCGAAGCAGACACAGAAGTCCGCACTGACGCGAGCAACCTTGGCCTCGGAGCTATTCTTGTGCAATATCAAG
Source organism: Rhipicephalus annulatus (assembly GCA_013436015.1). Classification (NCBI taxonomy): domain Eukaryota; kingdom Metazoa; phylum Arthropoda; class Arachnida; order Ixodida; family Ixodidae; genus Rhipicephalus; species Rhipicephalus annulatus. The sequence continues at coordinate 1,625 of WOVY01002005.1, forward strand.
ATGGCGTGGAACGCGTCATCGCCTACGCTAGCCGCACGTTGTCATCTGCGGAGAAGAACTACTCGACGACTGAAAAGAATGTCTGGCGGTTGTATGGGCCATAACGAAATTCAGGCCCTACTTGTACGGACGCCCCTTCCGAATCGTAAGTGACCACCACTCTCTCTGCTGGCTAGCGAATCTGAAAGATCCTTCGGGCCGTCTCGCAAGATGGAGCCTTCGGTTACAAGAGTTTGATATAACGATGGTTTTCAAGTCTGGCCAGAAAACACACCGACGCTGACTGTCTTTCCGCGCACCCGTCGAGGTCGCTGAAGAAGGCAATAATGAAGACTTCAGCTGCCTTGCTATTCTCGCATCATTAAATGTGGCTGAGCAGCAACGCGAAGACTTAGAATTGCAACCACTGATCGAATACCTTGAGGGACGTCGCCCACAACCCCCACATCAGTTCGTGCGTGATTTGTCATCTTTCTGTTTACGCGAAGGCATTCTCTACAAGCGCAACTTTCATTAAACGAAAACTGTTTACCTCCTCGTCGTTCCTGCTGCTCTCCGCGATGATGTTTGCGTGCTAGTCACGACGAGCCATCGTCAGGGCATCTTGGCTTCGCGCGTACTCTGGCGCGGATCAAGAACAAATACTACTGGCGGAAACTTACGAAAACCGTCCGGCAGTACGTCAAGACATGCACAGCCTGTCAGCGCCGCAAAACTCCAACGACGAAACCAGCCGGTCTGCTTCAGCCTTTGCGACCCCCCCACGAACCTTTTGAAAAGGTCGGGATGGATTTTTCTCGGCCCATTTCCGAAGTCTACGGCTGGTAACCGCTGGATTGTGGTTGCCACCGATTACTTGACCAGATACTGCGAAACACAAGCCGCCCAGCGAGCAACTGCTTCCGAGGTGGCTGACTTCTTCATCAAAAACATTGTTCTCCGCCATGGTGCTCCCGCTGTCGTCATCACAGATCGTGGTACTGCTTTTACGGCACAGTTGCTCCGACAGATCCTGTTTCTGAGCGGCACAACGCACCGAACAGCAACTGCGTACCACCCACAGACTAACGGGTTAACCGAACGTCTTAACAAAACGATCGCAGATATGCTTTCGATGTATGTCGCTAAGGATCAGAAGAATTGGGATGAAATCCTCCCGTATATAACATTTGCCTACAATACGGCTTTGCAGGAAACCACCGGCTTTGCTCCTTTTCGTCTGGTTTACGGCCGCGACGTCACCCACAATGCTTGACACCATGCTGCAACCAACTCTGCGGACACGATCACCCCGGACGCAGATGTATTTGTTCAGCGTGCCGAAGACGCCGGCAGCTGGCGCGCTTTCGCATTTATCGCGGCAAAATCAAGATGCTCTCCGGTACAACACCCACCACAGAGCAGTAATTATACGAACCCGGAGACCTAGTCTGGGTTTGGACTCCTATACGTCAACGTGGACGCTCAGAAAAATTGTTATGTCGGTACTTCGGACCCTACCGAGTTCTTCATCGCCTCGGCGAAGTGAACTACGAAGTTGTCCCAGCAGACACGTCGCACCGTTTCTCGCAGACCCCGCTCCTCGGATGTGGTTCACGTCTCCAGGATGAAGCCGTACTATTCTCGTTGACTGCAAGACAAGAACTTTGTGATGTGGCAATATCCTTCAAGACAATTGCAACATTACTTTCTTGCCTGTTTATTTTTCATCTCGTTCTTTTTCTTTTCAATGGACACAGACATTTCTTACTACCTTTCGTTGTTTTTCGGAGCCATGGCATTCATTCGATGCTTCTTCTTCTTCTTTTTTTCATTGGGGAGAGGGTAATGCCACGCTGTGTTGGTGGCAGAAGACGAGAGCGAAGAAGTTAATGGCAGCTCTGGCTGAGTAAACAGTCGTCCACTTCGAGTTCCTGTCTATCGTTTCCTCTCGCGACAATATATATATATATATATATGTTACGTCTACGAGGAGTTTATTCGAAGCAGACGTAACGGTCGACTCGACGGTATACCGCAGTGAACGGGCAGCAGCGAGCTTTTGCCACCAACCGAACGTCCTCTTCTTCTGCTACCACCATGTTCCCCGCTACACAGGTGCACATACCTAAATTACACTTGTGGTAAACACTTCCCTAACACGCAGACGAAGCCCACTGGGCGATTCAAACAGTCTCTCGAGGAATAAAGCGCTTCAAACGTGCAACATGGACAAGTTCAGTTTTTGCAGACCATCGGCCGTTTGAATGGAGACGCGCTATGCGGTAACTGATACGGTCTACAACAAGATAAGCCGCATATAGTGCGCTACCAGTTTCTCGCTCAAACTGCGTTTTTTAGTTGGTGTCCACAGAACACTAGGTCGCCGCGATTGTACGTCACGTGTCGGCGTCGGCGTTCAAAATGTGCCTTCGAGCGATCTTGCGAAGCAAGAGTGCGCAAATAAGCCAGGCGTCTAGCTTCTTCTGCCCGACAGATGATCTCGGATATGGCAGGGATCATGGTGGTCCAAACACGGGAAGATGGTATTCAGGGTATGATGAGGTGGTCGACATATAGAAGAAAGAAAGGACTGTAAGCCGGTAGTTTCATGCTGAGCGGTGTTGAATGCATATTAATAAAGGGTAGAATACTGTCCAGTCCTTGTGATCGGATGCAACATGCATAGACAAGCATGTTCGAGAGAGTTCTGTTCCTTTCGTTTAGTTAGACCGTTCGTTTGGGGATGGTATGGCGTAGAGTGCCGAAAACCTTGAAGCACAGACACGAAGCATCTCTTCCATCACGTCTGCTGTGCATTGTCGGCCATGGTCACTGATTACGATTTTGGAGGTCCATGTCGAAGAATTACAAAAACTTAGCATGAAGGAAGACACATCAGCTGCAGTTGCCGATGGTATGGCAGCTGTCTCGCAGTACCGTGTTAAATGGTCGGTGCAAACGACTATCCAGTGATTTCCATCAGAAGACCGGGGAAAGGGTCCAAGGAAGTCAATCCCGACTTGCTCGAATGGAGTTCTAGGGGGCGACACCGGATGTAATCGCCCTAAAGGAGCACTTGTTGGGCGCTTATGACGTTGACACTCGTTACAGCTAGACACGTATTGTTCCGTCGTCTGGCGCATTTTGGGCCAGTAGAATCTTTCTTGAAGACGGCACAGAGTTTTCGCTGTGCCTAGATGAACCGGATGTGGGGTCATCATGCATAGCCTGCAAACATAAACGCGAAGACTCTTCGGAATACCAGAAGATATCGTGAGCCGGTGTTGGTGTAGTTCTTTTTGTAAACTAGCCCGTCTCGGTTGCAGAAGTGCGTAGGCGATGATTTTGGTTCGGTAGCAAGAAGCTGTTGTATGGTGCTGTCCCCTTGGTTGCTCATCCTTAAAGGTCTTGTTATCGGGAAATGGTTGGTCGAGTGATGCAATGTAGGTATCGAAGGTGTCCGCGTCACATTCCGTCGTTGGAAGCGGTAGTCGCGAAAGACCAATCCGCGTCAGCGTGACGTCGGCCCGCTTTTATAGGAAACCGTGAAGTCATATTCTTGTAGACGAAGTGCCCAGCGCGCCAGCCGACCAGATGGGTCACGCAGGTTGACCAACCAGCAGAGAGAATGATGGTCTGTCACGACGGTAAAGGGGCGTCCGTACAGGTAGGACCGGAAAGCGCTGCACTGCGAAGACTACTGCAAGACATTCTCGCTCTGTGACGGTGTAGTTACGCTCGGACTTGCTGAGCGAGCGGCTTGCATACGCTACGACGTGTTCTTGATTATCCAAGCGTTGAACCAGGACAGCACCTACACCAATACCGCTGGCGTCTGTGTGAATCTCAGTGGGAGCGAGAGGATTGAAGTGGCGAAGAATCGGATGGGACGTCAAAAGAAATTTCAACTCCGAAAAAGCACACTCGCATTCCGGGGTACAGTCAAACTGCGCACCTTTCTGAAGCAGACACGTGAGCGGGTATGCGATATTGGCAAAGCCAGGAATGAATCGGCGAAAGTATGAACAAAGCCCCAAAAAAGCTTCGCAGTTCTTTCACCGAGCTTGGCTGCTTAAATGCCTCCACTGCGGCCGTCTTGGCGGGATCCGGTCTTATGCCTTCTTGTTTACTAAGTGTCCAAGGACGAGTGTTTGGCGCTCTCCAAAACGACATTTCTTTGAGTTCAGCACCAAGCGTGCTTTGCTTTGACAGTCCAGTACGAGGCCAAGGCGCGTGTTGTGCTCACAAAAGGTGCGCCAAAAATTACAACGTCGTCCAAGTAACACATACACACTTCCCACTTCAATCCACGCAGAATATTGTCCATAAATCGCTCAAAAGTTGCGGGCGCGTTGCAGAGTCCGAACGGCATGACATTGAATTGAAATAGTCCATCTGTTGTAACAAATGCCGTTTATCCTTGTCTTCCTCGTGCATTGGAATCTGCCAGTAGCCTGACCTCAGATCCACAGACGAAAAGTAAGAGGCCGATGATAGACAGTCGATAGCATGATCAATCCGCGGGAGTTGGGTATACGTCTTTTTTAGTGATGGCGTTGAGACGGCGGTAGTCCAACACAAAATCGCCATGTCCCATCCTTCTTCTTCACTAGAATTACTAGAGCGGCCCACGGACTACATGATTCTTGAATTACATTTTGGTTGAGCATCTCGCAAACCTGTTCATTGATGACTGCGCGTTCCGAAGGCGATACACGATATGCTTTTTTGTCGGAGAGGTCTGTGCGATGCCGTGTCAATACGGTGCTTTATACGAGAAGCAGGGAATGACGGTGAATCCTGCTGAGCAAAATCAAAAATACCGGCATGTTTGCGCAGAATACTCGCCAGTTCATTACGTTCCTTGGTTGCTGAGTGACTTATCAATCATAGCCATAATGGTGGTGTCCTGGCAATGCAGATTATCGCAACGGGTCTTATCCGGGGAATCATTGCTTTCTGCGAGGGCGGCAAGCGAGAATACTTGGTGTTCACGAATCTCTGCAAGTTTCAGACCCTTCGGCAGCACTGTAGGTTCATAAGAGCAGTTAATCGCCCATAAACCAGTATGTCCTTGCGCTACCGATAATGTACAGTAGGGTATTAAAGCTGTCTTCTTTATGCAACTGAGATGTACGGGCTCCACAGTTGCGTCAAATGTTTTCTCGCTTGCAGGTGAACAGTCAACAGGGACAACATTTTGCAGACAACGGCGGCACAGTTGTGTCCACAGACACGCAAAGAGCACTTTCTTGAGAGGGCGAGTTTTCCATAAACGAAACTGGGATATGAGAATCTACTGTAATTTGTCCTGTGCGGCAATCAACAGTAGCACCACTTAGCTTCAAGAAATGGAGTCCTAGAATGACGTCATGCGTAGTATGAGGGAGAACGGCAAACTGTGCGACAAAGTTCTGGCATGTCAAACTAACAGTCACAGTGCAGACACCAACAGGTTGTAACACCTCTCCGCTCACTCCACGAACGTATCAGGACGGTCCCAACGAAACATAACCTTTCGTCCAAGAAGGCGGGTGAAAACTAAACTCATCACTGACACGCTTGCAACCTGTCCACCAACGCCATCGTCGGTACACCATCGATAAGCACTCGAACCTTATTTCTAAACATGGAAGCTAACGGAGGTATATCTGTTGAAATCGAAGACTGTCCAGCGACCTCACCTCCAACGGCCGCGCCGGCTAGTTTTCCGTAGGAGGCGAGGAGTGGCGGCGCCGAGAAGACGGTGATCGGTTGGCGCGAGGGGCAGGTGGTGGTGTCACACTGCGGTAAGAGGCCGGAGATTGGTTTTGTAGCGGTCCTGGGATCTCGTAAGACGCGCTTCCCGGAAATGGCGGTGCTCGGGTAACGCCAGAACGGTTAAATCTCGGTGATCGGTCATATCATGGCGGCTGCCGGTAGTTGCAATACTTGGCAATGTGTCCTTCGAAGCCACAGTTGTAACAGACTGGTAGAGGACGCTCGCCGAACCAATGCTGGGACCGCTCAGCTGTGAAGGGTCGGTGACGAGCTTGTTGCGCGGGGGCTGCCCACCTCTGTGTGGCGGGGCCGTGCCGAAGGCGTTGGCCATATCGCTGGTCGGCTACGAATGAGTCACGACGTGGCCGTGGATTTCCAGTTTCGCCGATGTCTGCCACACATACCGATGGTGGCAAAGGAGCTGATGGTGCCGCCGTGTAGTAGGGTGGATTGGTAGGTGGATGAGGAATGGTTTCGTCAACCCTACCACCTTGTCGTTGCAGCTCTTCACGCACAATTGTCCGAATAGTAGCGGCAAGGTCGGTGGGCGGGCTCAACGTCGACGCTGGCAACCGTTGTCACATTTGCCAGCCTACCAAATTTCGGGGCGATGCGACGAGTCCTGCAATTTTCAAACGTGCGGCAGTGATTTTGGACGTCGGAGGCAGAAGTGAGGTCATCCCTGCCTATCAGAAATTGTAAACGTCTTCTGCTATGCCTTTCAATAGGTGTCCGACCCTGTCTTCTTCAGACAATCTGTGGGTTTATAATCTTGCAAAACTTAAGAACGTCCTCTATATAGGCAGTGCAGGTTGCTCCAGGAGTCTGGGCTCTTCCAGCAAGAGTCCGCTCCGCACTTTTTTTCTTGAGTCGGAGTCACCAAAACACTTCTTGAGTTCTTGAGCAAAAATAGTCCATGTTGTCAAGGACTCTTCGTGGTTTTCATACCACATAAGGGCAGTGTCCGTGAGAAACAGCGCGACGTTTTCCAGCTGATCGATAGAGTTCCAGTGGTTGTACCGGCTCACCCTTTTGTAGTGCGTTAGCCGCGCTGTCCACATCTTCTCCTGCCATTCCCGCGAACGCGCGGGGTTCCATGTAGTGATGCCTTGGTGTAGCCAGTGTAGATTGGCGCGAAGTCGAGGCGGTTGATTCCTGACCTTCGCTCTGGGCCATGACGACTGTTGTCGGCGGCAGACCGGCAAGACGGACACGACGGCTCCGGCGAACTCCGAACAGCTGTAGCTCCGTGGTACGTCGATGTGTCGTACCCAGCACCTACACCACTCTGTTACGTCTACGAGGGGTTTATTCGAAGCAGACGTAACGGTCGACTCGACGGTACCCCGCAGTGAACGGGCAGCAGCGAGCTTTTGCCACCAACCGAACGTCCTCTTCTTCTGCTACCACCCATGTTCCCCGCTACACAGGTGCACATACCTAAATTACACTTGTGGTAACAATATATATGCACAGTGACCACTCTCGTGTTACACGTGGGTACGAATGAATAGCATCCTCCTCAGCCACTGTGGTGTTTCAAAAATACAGGACATGGTGAGCCGAATCGTGGAGCAGCGGCCGGATGATTAAGAAGATCTTCACCACATTGGTGCTACCGAGGGCCCCAGACCGCAGGCGCGCCGTGCCTCAACCGGCCCTTCGTCGCACGGTTTCAACAGAGAAGCGGGCCACTTCAACCACCTCCTTCGATTGCACGGTCGTCGAAGCGGGGCTCTCTCTACATCGATCACGCCTTGGAATGGCTTCCGCCTGGCCGGGTTCTGGCGGCCGATAGTATACACCCAAGTTTGAGGGTGTTGCCCTCATCGCCAGCCACCTGAGATCGCTGCTTCTGCGAAATATGGTGAGGTCGCCGTCAACCTGGCTTGACCATGCACCATTAGGTCTGGCGGGCCCACCGAGAGAACATTGTCATTCCCCGGAATGAGAACCCCAGCATCCGCGAAGCAAGCGGGATCCCATGCCGACGATCATCACCACGAGCGCCGAGGGGTGCTCCTCATAGATCAAGAAGCAAGAGCCCCTACAACACGACTCGGGGCCACCCAGAGGCTTCCGGTGACAGTGCTCCTCCCCCACGCAGGGACTGACTCAACAACCCGTCAGGTACGGTTCGCTCCAGCACATATTGGTCTCGTGATTCATGGCCTTAAGAAAGAATGTTGATAAGCGCGTGAGGTTTGAAATGCATGCTTCAAACATTAAAACCTATATTTCATCGGGATTCGCACCAAAGGGTCTCACTGTTCAACTGCAACCCGCAATGAATAACTTCAACAAAAATGAGCAGCGGCAATGGAGCAATATCTTAAAGATGCATCTATTAGACTTACACAGGTCGTAATACAACACAGTACACGTAAGGCAACGGAACTTAAAGAGGAACAAAAGGCGCGACTAAAAACAGTCAAGTTTAACGCAGTCAGAAACAGAAGAGCTGGCCAAATACGAAGGAACAAAGAGATTGACCATTCAGGGCAAGAAGGACAAGAAATTGAGGCGAGACGGTGCGTGGCCGACTTTAAATTACTCCGCCAGCAATCCTCCCGCAACGTATACAGATCAACCTGTTACCTCTCATCAATCTCCACAAAGAGCACCGATGTCACCAATGTGGTTAACCTTTCCGGCAAATCTTTGACACCTGCGCAAACAAAGCTGCTATCAAAAGGTCTAACCATCTGCCCCGCCTCTGGCAAAATTGATGAGTTTAAACTTTACCAAGATTTGGACAGCTTTGCCAGAACCATGCGTCTAAAAGAATATTTTCATCATCGAAGCAACACGCAACAAAATCAATTTTCAGATAAATCTTCGACTCCAAGTGAACAATGAGACAAATATCTAGACATGTACATTTCAGCCGTCCAGGGGGATATAATCAGGGAATATGAAAAGCGCCGACCCATTCGCAACAATCTGTCCAAAGAGGAGCGGGAGGCTTTGCGCAGTTTAAGTGACAGCCAGAGCATCGTTATTAAACCAGCTGATAAGGGTAGTGCCTGTGGTTGTACTCGACAGGACTGACTACATCAAAGAAGGGCTTCGCCAACTGGCAGATGAAAATTTCTATAAACAACTTCCTTGTGATCCGACAGAGGAGTATGAAAGTACTATTAAGGCCTCACTAATATCATTACGTAAAAGTGGGAAGATAACCTACCCTATGCTTAAAAGTATGTCACCTGGCAAATCGTCTCCCGGGCGTTTCTATTTACTACCCAAAATTCACAAGACTAACAATCCCGGCCGATCCATAGTTCCAGCAACGGTACTGCTACTGAAAAAATTTCTAGTTTCATTGACTCTCTGATTAAGCACATCCCACAATCATTCCCATCATACATCAAAGATACCAGCCACTTCCTTCGAGAAGTCTCAAAACTTGTGGTACCTCTAGATTGCTATTTGGTCACCATGGATGTCTCATCACTGTACACAAACATTCCCCACACCGAAGGAATCGCCACCACAGTCGCCGCCTATGGAAAAAGTAAATCGACGAGTGAATTCGACGAAAGCGCTTTAGAGGTGCTCCTAAATCTGGTACTTAAACACAATAACTTTGAATTCGACCAAAACCATTATCTGCAAGTAAACGGAACTTCCATGGGAACCAAAATGGCCCCAAATTACGCAAATATTTTCATGGCCTCTTTGGAGATTCCTTTCCTCGAAATTCTCCATTCAAACCTATATTTTACCGACGCTTCCTCGATGATATATTCTTCGTGTGGGCCGATAGTGTACATAATCTTTCCAAATTTATTTCCGGTTTCAACTCCGTGCATCCTTCGATAACATTCACGCACACGTATTCGCAGAAGAGTGTTCACTTTCTGGATGTCACTGTATCACTCCGTGGCACCACCATATCTACTTCCCTGTATAAAAAACCAACAGACCGCCAACAGTATCTGCATTTCCATAGCAGTCACCCCCATCACTGCAAACAGGTGTTCCTTACTCTCAAGCCCACAGATACAGAAGAATTTGCTCTGAAATCACGCAATTTGACACCCACGCACAGGAATTGAGAACAGCGTTCTGCGTCAAAAGTACCCCGAAAAAATAATTGACAATGCAATTGAGCGCGCTCGCTCTTTGGACCGAGAATCAACAATGGGAGAAAAAGGTAGGAATAAAGATGATATAACTTCAGGGGCAAATTTAATCCTCACATACTGCGCCGCCGCCCCTCAGGTGAATTCTATACTAAACCGCCACTTCAACATACTTAAACAGAGTAGTCGGCTCTCTGCCTTTTTTCAGACTCCGCCCAAGGTGGTTTACCGAAGAAATAAAAACCTGAGAGACTTACTGGTCAGGGCGAAAAACACACAAATCCGACCACCATCAGGGCTGTAGACCGTGCGGGCAACCTCGCTGCAGAGTGTGCACACACATGGTGACCACAGATACGGCCGAAGCCTCCTGTTCAGACTATGTGTACAAAATTAAAGACGACCTAAACTGTGACTCAGCCAATGTGGTATACAAAATTCGCTGTGAGGTGTGCAAACAGGAATATATTGGACACACGGAAACCGCGTTCCGTTTGCGTTTCAACAACCACAGGGCACACGTAAAGAGCCTCCCCAATTTGCCGTTCTCCAAACATATCAATCTTCCTGGTCACTCTTTCGAACGCGTAAGTGTCATACTCCTACAATCCGGCTTCCAGAACACACGGGAGCGCGAACAGCGGGAGTCATACTTTATAAAGAAATTCAGATCACTTACCCACGGAATCAACGAGAGCCCTGGGCGACTGACGTGTCTCCGCGACGTTTCGTGAAACACAGAAATTGAATTACTCAATTAATTTAATAATACATACGGGAAGTCGCACACGTAAGTTGGTCAATATAGAGAAACTAAACGAATTCGATGCTACGTGAACCAAACGGCGTGTGTTAGTACTATTAGACTTTATTTTCATTTCTGAGTATTTTTTTAGTATTATTTATTTTTATATATTTTTTGTTTACGTTTTTGTTTGTTCATCCTTTACAAGAATACCCATTCATTTATTTTCAGTATGACTGGTTGTACACTTTTCTGCAAGAGAGGGCAGGTGGAGGGAGGGGGAGAGGGCACATTAGCTTTCCAACGTGGCCATGATTTTCCGAAAGCTGGAGCGGGTCGTATGCTTCTTGTGTGTGTGTGTGTGTGTGTGTGTGGTCCGATGCCGCGGGCCAGCCGCCGAACCACGTGAACTTAAACTCGATCCATGTGTAGGATGCGAGTAAGCGGCAACATGTTCCACATTTTTCCGTTTTTCTTGGTCGCCTCCGCTGGCGGCGCGTCTTACCTATACCCAGTAACAATGCCAGAATTACCCGCTCGTTTCCGGCGGCTCTCCGTGGCTCCTTTCTAGTTCCTCTCCTTCTTCTGCTTCTTGTTGTCTGTTGCTACCTCGTTCGCCCGCTTGTCTTGTCTTTTTTTGAGGGTCTTTAAACTGTGAGGGTGACCATCTGCTACGGGAACTTGTATCATTTCGCTTACATCCTCCGAAGAAGGCTGGTCCACCAGCCGAAACTGTTAGGATTAAATAAATATTTTATTGTTTTGTTTCCTATACTGCACTATTCTCGAAGTTTATAACTTTTATTACGGTAGCCGGAAGAAACTCTGATCATCTATTTCATCTATTTTATACTCATAGCTACTGCAAGTGCTGCAAGCAAACAGTTAACATGGAAGTTCCCCCACCATCCCTCAACGACAGCCATCATCGGTGACTCTCAAGCAAAGTATCTCTACAACCATTTTGACCCCGTCGAACAAACACGCCCGTCTTCGTGACTCAATCTGGACTGATTATGCAGGAAGCACTTTCACTGCTGGACTTTATTCCACGCACAGTGACCACTCTGGTGTTACACGTGGGTACGAATGACATAGCATCCTCCTCAGCCACTGTGGTGTTTCAAAAATACAAGGACATGGTGAGCCGAATCGTGGAGCAGCGGCCGGAGATTAAGAAGATCTTCACCACATTGGTGCTACCGAGGGCCCCAGACCGCCGGCGCGCGTGCCTCAACCGGCCCTTCGTCGCACGGTTCAACAGGGAAGCGGGCCACTTCAACCACCTCCTTCGATTGCACTGTCGTCGAAGCGGGACTCTCTTCTACATCGATCACGCCTTGGAATGGCTTCCGCCTGGCCGGGTTATGGTGGCCGATGGTACACACCCAAGTTTTGAGGGTGTTGCCCTCATCGCCAGCCACCTGAGATCGCTGCTTCTGCGAAATATGGTGAGTTCGCCGTCAACCTGGTTTGACCATGCACCATTAGGTCTGCCGGGCCCACCGAGAGAACATTGTCATTCCCGGAATGAGAACCCCAGCATCCTCGAAGCAAGCGGGATCCCATGCCGACGATCATCACCACGAGCGCCGAGGGGTGCTCCTCATAGATCAAGAAGCAAGAGCCCCTACAACACGACTCGGGGCCACCCAGAGGCTTCCGGTGACAGTGCTCCTCCCCCACGCAGGGACTGACTCAACAACTCGTCAGGTACGGCCCGCTCCAGCGCATATTGGTCTCGTGATTTCATGGCCTTAAGAAAGAATGTTGATAAGCGCGTGAGGTTTGAAATGCATGCTTAAAACCTTAAAACATATATTTCATCGGGATTCGCACCAAAGGGTCTCACTGTTCAACTGCAACCCGCAATGAATAACTTCAACAAAAATGAGCAGCGGCAATGGAGCAATATCTTAAAAGATGCATCTATTAGGCTTACACAGGTCGCAATACAACACAGTACACGTAAGGCCGCGGAACTTAAAGAGGAACAAAAGGCGCGACTAAAACAGTCAAGTTTAACGCAGTCAGAAACAGAAGAGCTGGCCAAATACGAAAGAAAAAAGAGATTGATCATTCAGGGCAAGAAGGACAAGAAATTGAGGCGAGACGGTGCGTAGCCGACTTTAAATTACTCCGCCAGCAATCCTCCCACAACGTATACAGATCAACCTGTTACCTCTCATCAATCTCCACAAAAGAGCACCGATGTCACCAATGTGGTTAACCTTTCCGGCAAATCTTTGACACCTGCGCAAACAAAGCTGCTATCAAAAGGTCTAACCTTCTGCCCCGCCTCTGGCAAAATTGATGAGTGTAAACTTTACCAAGATTTGGACAACTTTGCCAGAACCATGCGTCTAAAAGAATATTTTCATGATCGAAGCAACACGCAACAAAATCAATTTTCTGATAAATCTTGGACTCCGAGTGAACAACGAGACAAATATCTAGACATGTACATTTCAGCCGTCCAGGGGGATATAATCAGGGAATATGAAAAGCGCCGACCCATTCGCAACAATCTGTCCAAAGAGGAGCGGGAGGCTTTGCGCAGTTTAAGTGACAGCCAGAGCATCGTTATTAAACCAGCTGATAAGGGTGGTGCTGTGGTTGTACTCGACAGGACTGACTACATCAAAGAAGGGCTTCGCCAACTGGCAGATGAAAATTTCTATAAACAACTTCCTTGTGATCCGACAGAGGAGTATGAAAGTACAATTAAGGCCTCACTAATATCATTACGTAAAAGTGGGAAGATAACCTACCCTATGCTTAAAATGATGTCACCTGGCAAATCGTCTGCCGGGCGTTTCTATTTACTACCCAAAATTCACAAGACTAACAATTCCGGCCGACCCATAGTTTCCAGCAACGGTACTGCTACTGAAAAAATTTCTAGTTTCATTGACTCTCTGATTAGGCACATCCCACAATCATTCCCATCATACATCAAAGATACCAGCCACTTCCTTCGAGAAGTCTCAAAACTTGTGGTACCTCTAGATTGCTATTTGGTCACCATGGATGTCTCATCACTGTACACAAACATTCCCCACACCGAAGGAATCGCCGCCACAGTCGCCGCCTATGACAAAGGTAATCGACGAGTGAATTCGACGAAAGCGCTTTAGAGGTGCTCCTAAATCTGGTACTTAAACACAATAACTTTGAATTCGACCAAAACCATTATCTGCAAGTAAACAGAACTTCCATGGGAACCAAAACGGCCCCAAATTACGCAAATATTTTCATGGCCTCTTTGGAGATTCCTTTCCTCGAAAATTCTCCATTCAAACCTATATTTTACCGACGCTTCCTCGATGATATATTCTTCGTGTGGGCCGATAGTGAACATAATCTTTCCAAATTTATTTCCGGTTTCAACTCCGTGCATCCTTCGATAACATTCACGCACACGTATTCGCAGAAGAGTGTTCACTTTCTGGATGTCACTGTATCACTCAGTGGCACCACCATATCTACTTCCCTGTATAAAAAACCAACAGACCGCCAACAGTATCTGCATTTCCATAGCAGTCACCCCCATCACTGCAAAACAGGTGTTCCTTACTCTCAAGCCCACAGATACAGAAGAATTTGCTCTGAAATCACGCAATTTGACACCCACGCACAGGAATTGAGAACAGCGTTCTTGCGTCAAAAGTACCCCGAAAAAATAATTGACAATGCAATTGAGCGCGCTCGCTCTTTGGACCGAGAATCAACAATGGGAGAAAAAGGTGGGAATAAAGATGATATAACTTAAGGGGCAAATTTAATCCTCACATACTGTGCCGCCGCCCCTCGGGTGAATTCTATACTAAACCGCCACTTCAACATACTTAAACAGAGTAGTCGCCTCTCTGCCATTTTTCAGAATCCGCCCAAGGTGGTTTACCGAAGAAATAAAAACCTGAGAGACTTACTGGTCAGGGCGAAAACACACAAATCCGACCACCATCAGGGCTGTAGACCGTGCGGGAAACCTCGCTGCAGAGTGTGCACACACATGGTGACCACAGATACGGCCGAAGCCTCCTGTTCAGACTATGTGTACAAAATTAAAGACGACCTTAACTGTGACTCAGCCAATGTGGTATACAAAATTCGCTGTGAGGTGTGCAAACAGGAATATATTGGACTCACGGAAACCGCGTTCCGTTTGCGTTTCAACAACCACAGGGCACACGTAAAGGGCCTCCCCAATTTGCCGTTCTCCAAACATATCAATCTTCCTGGTCACTCTTTCGAACGTGTAAGTGTCATACTCCTACAATCCGGCTTCCAGAACACACGGGAGCGCGAACAGCGGGAGTCATACTTTATAAAGAAATTCAGATAACTTACCCACGGAATCAACGAGAGCCCTGGGCGACTGACGTGTCTCCGCGACGTTTCGTGAAACACAGAAATTGAATTACTCAATTAATTTAATTATACATACGGGAAGTCGCACACGTAAGTTGGTCAATATAGAGAAACTAAACGAATTCGATGCTACGTGAACCAAACGGCGTGTGTTAGTACTATTAGACTTTATTTTCATTTCTGAGTACTTTTTTTAGTATTATTTATTTTTATATATTTTTTGTTTACGTTTTTGTTTGTTGATCCTTTACAAGAATACCCATTCATTTATTTTCAGTATGACTGGTTGTACACTTTTCTGCAAGAGAGGGCAGGTGGAGGGAGGGGGAGAGGGCACATTAGCTTTCCAACGTGGCAATGATTTTCCGAAAGCTGGAGCGGGTCGTATGCTTCTTGTGTGTGTGTGTGTGTGTGTGTGGTCCGATGCCGCGGGCCAGCCGCCGAACCACGTGAACTTAAACTCGATCCATGTGTAGGATGCGAGTAAGCGGCAACATGTTCCACATTTTTCCGTTTTCTTGGTCGCCTCCGCTGGCGGCGCGTCTTACCTATACCCAGTAACAATGCCAGAATTACCCGCTCGTTTCCAGCGGCTCTCCGTCGCTCCTTTCTAGTTCCTCTCCTTCTTCTGCTTCTTGTTGTCTGTTACTACCTCGTTCGCCCGCTTGTCTTGTCTTTTTTTTTGAGGGTCTTTAAACTGTGAGGGTGACCCTCTGCTACGGGAACTTGTATCATTTCACTTACATCCTCCGAAGAAGGCTGGTCCACCAGCCGAAACTGTTAGGATTAAATAAATATTTTAGTGTTTTGTTTCTTATACTGCACTATTCTCAAAGTTTATATATATATATATATATATATATATATATATATATATATATATATATATATATATATATATATATATATATATATATATGGGTGTGGGGGAGGTATTGTTGACAATAATGGCATTGCTCATCTACACTGCCCTACTCTGTTGAGATGCTGCCCCTTTCTTATAACGCCGTGTCGCTCTTGCTTATTCTCCTTGATTTTCTATAATTATTTAATGTTTCTCCTCTCGTTCCGCTGCTTCTTTTTTCTCTTTTCTTTTTTTTACTTTTGTTTTGACCCCTTCTCGCCTGTCTCGACAGGCTATAAGAAGACACGGAACATGTGTAAATATTAGTATGCCTTGAAAAAATGGGGTTCCCGTCGAAACGTCGGCAGGCAGAATAAACAGTTATGTGAAAGCGCATATACTTTCATATATATTTATATATATATATATATATATATATATATATATATATATATATACTTATATATATACATACACACTGCCTGAGTATTTCTCGTGCAAGAGAAGAAGAGACAGTTGTTTCAGCACTGGTGATGGAAGCTAAGATTTCGTCCGGATCCCTGGTACACTAAGATTCACTGTGGGTCGAATAAGACACCAAAGGGGTATCGATGGTTTAGATGCAGAAGTGAAGCCCGAGGGAAGTTTCTCGTTGTACTTCACTATCATTTCAGCGAAGGATGCCACGTACGAAGTGTCTGATATGCGTTCTCAGGAATTCTACAGCAATGTGAGTGTGTATCGGATAGTCATTTGCTAAGCACGGGCAAGCTATATCTCAGAAAACCAAGAAACGGGGCTCTGTAGAGTTCCATCATTGCGTCCACTGACGTCCACTGCCAGGAACTTGAACAATTGGGAAATAGTGGTCATGCGCTTCTTAATATGGGCCTCTTGCGGACGCCTACAGAGGTCCCTGTCAATTATGATGCCAAGAAACTGGTGGGTTCCGGCGTAAGAAATGGGTCGCCCACAGATTGAGATGACATAAGGGGTCATTGCTTTGCGAGTGGAGGCAACCAGCGCACATTTTTCTGGTGATATGCTGAGACCTTGTTTTAACAAGTAGTTGGCAATTATAGTTGCGGCTCATTGAAGCCAGGAACGTATCTGAGGACGTGTGACTGCCGAAGTATAGACACAGATGTCTGCGTATATTGAGATTTGAATGGTACTTGGCAAGTATTTTCAGCAAGGCCGATTGATGCAAGATTGAATAGCGTCGGGCTAAGAACTCCGCCTTGAGGAACACCCCTGGAAGTATAGCATCGCGTAGTTGGGCCATCTTCGTTTAACACAAAGAATGATCTTGCAGCCAGGTAACTCGAAATACACCAAAAGACTCGACCACCATGGCCAAGCACCGCAAGAGCACCCAAAATTGCTTCATGTAGTATATTATATTACGCGCCTTTATCATCTAGAAACAAAACTGTAGATAGTCGCCTACGGGATCTTTCATGCTGACCGTACGAAACTAGATCAACGACATTGTCAATGGAAAGCGGTCGCGTCGGAAACCAGCCATAGAATTCGGATAAATCTTGTATTCAAGATACCACTCTAGACAGCCTAGTATCATCCGTTCCATTATCTTCTCTACGTGGCTGGCCAGTGCTATTGGGCGGTATGAGGCGAGTTGGAGTGGGGATTTGCCCTGCTTCAAGATGGTAACAAGCGGCTTGCTTTCCAGTAGTCAGGAACATTGCCATCCTGCCACGAGATGTTGTAAAGGCTCAACAGTTCTCTCCTTGCACCTTCCCCACGATTGTACAAGGCTCGGTACGGAATACTGTTCGGGCCCGGAGAAGTCGAACGCCTGCAGAGAGGTAGTGCCACCTCGAGCTCCTCCATTGTAAAAGGAAGGTCCATGTGGTAGTCACAGGAGCGGGGAACGTCATCTTTCACTCGAGAATCTAGACGTGTGGGTTGGTTGGTGATCTGTGCACAGAAATCTTCTGTGGCGTCAATGTCTAGCCTCCCTAGAAATAGGGCGAGTGCTTTGAATGAAAAACGCTGTTTCGTACGGTGATGCAGACTTTGCACCGTTTTCCAATTGTGTGAGAGTGGCTTGCGAGGGTCTAGTGACTGGCAATACGCTGTCCATTGTTCCGACGCTAATTTATTCATGCGACGCCGAATATTTTTTTGTATCCTCAGTACCCTGTGAAGTCTTCTATTAAGTGAGCGACGTGAACTACGAGATTGCGTAGTGGCACTTTCATGCGTCATCAAGTCATCCCGCTGTTGACACTGCACGTTTCACGAAAAAAAATCCCCTCAACTCCTGGACTTCATCAGACTTGCGTAGAGATGACGCGACAATGTCTGGGATTCCTGTTACTCAGATGAAGTGCAAGAAGACAATCCGTTGGAAAAGCTCAGTAGCGCGCGAGCATGGTGGCCAGCCGTCTTGACTCTTCCTACAGTTTACCTAATATACATCTTGTATATACGCGAGTAACCTTGTAACAATATCAACAGCAACTGACTGTTTATTCTGTAAATATTTGCTTATTCATTTAGGGAAAGTTTCACTGCAGTTCGACATGTAAGGTCGTGTGCGAATATTTTCTTTTATCTTTTCTCGTTTAGCTAATTTTTATTTCTATGCCCTTGTATCTGAATATCGCGACTACTTTTAACACGTTAGAAACCCACACACAACTTCATATGTCGCTTTGATAATCTTATGCCACAAGTTTTGTTTACAGTTCTATACGGCGATCGATTTTTGTCCTAGCTCTCTGTAAAGCTCTATTTACCCTGCCATTGTTCATTGGTTAGTGCTAGCAGTAAATAATAATGACACTATTTAGCTTCAACAGGTTCTCTAAATACTGTCAAACAACAATATCACGTGAGAATTCTACATAGCATTGCTTTGATGCTTTAACTTTAGCCCATTGGTAAAAAATGTACGTACGATGTTCATTTGCAATGATCATTGGCAGATGTTGTTCATTTCTCTTACACGACCCAATTGAGTGGCGTAATTTTGATGCAGCTGGGCGGCGACGTATACTTCAGCAAGTTCCAAGAGTTTTGGACGCCCAGCTTTCAATTGAGTAATTTTTACGACAACCCGCAAGGCGTACCAAGAATCAGGTACGCGGATTTATGTCGGGCTGATTCAAGCAATACAACGGACCCATGCACCCTGTATACTGCCACGTTCCATTTCCCAAGTTTTTGTTATCGTCCCAAAACACCACACGATTCTGAGCGCAAACCGCGCCTACAGTTTTCTAGAAGGTTCCGGACTGTAGTAGATCATTTCGATAAGATCACACCCACTGTGCGAATGGTACAGATTGTTCTGGAAGCTACGCCACCGCCAGCGATAACGCTAGAACATTCGACGGCAAGAGTATAAATGCCGACGCGCTTCGCCGCTTGTCAGTTGTTGATCGAAGGCCGACGCTGCGTTCGCCGCTATCAGTCCGCAAGGCTGGTGATTTCCGTCACACTCTTTGTGATTTGGAAACGCCGGTGCCTTGCTGAGGTAAAGAACACCCCAGTGAGAGCGGCCTACCCAGCACTAGCCATGATCAGGCAGAAAATAGTGCAGTACTCGGCCAAGCAACTGGAAGCAGGCGGGGAGGACCAGTTCCTTCGCCGCTGGCACACAAAGTTTTTTTTCGTCAGAGGTGCGAAACTCCGTACCCCCATAATCCCCTACTAACCCCTTCTCCCCAAAACATTATGTTACAAGTGTATGTATAGCGCCAGTCTAAGTATTGTAAATATGCCTACCCATGTTCACGATCTGTTGTATATATATGTATATGTGATTGTAAATATATATTTGTGGTTTTTACGAATGTATGCATAGTTTAGGACAAACTTGTATGTATGTATGTGTATATGTGTGTATGTATATAAGTATATATATATATATATATATATATATATATATATATATATACATATATACTGTAAAGCTCTGAATATCGCACGGATATATGCACGTATGCCCTGACGAAGGCCGGTCCCCGGCCGTAACGTTGGCAATAAAGCATCGTTTTTCGTTTGCTCGTTCGCTTCTTCTGGTGAATATAACTCGACCGGAATCCAGGAAGACTTTCAAGAAATATACATATATATATATATATATATATATATATGTATATATATATGTGTGTATATGTGTATATATGTATGTATAGATCTGTGTATGTGCCGCTAGTTTCCTCTATGGATAATGGAGTTTGTACGCCCCATAGTGCACAAGAGGGGTGTCTAAACGAGCACTGTATGAATAAATGATGTAAAGAGTTTTTTTGAGTTTGAAGTTAATAAAATTCTCTTTGTATCAGTCCGAGACTGCTATCTGTGCAAGACTGCTGCTGTAATTAAACTTTCCCTTTACTGGGCACAGGTTCGCCCAAATAAACAGTTCAATCCCAACACAAAGTTTCCTGTCTTCGGCCACGTTACGACCCAGTGACATCTGGTGGAGGTGCTGCTTCGTTCATGTACCGGACGCCCCCGTCAAGCCGTGAACCCAGCCCCCGTCGCGGAGAAGACACCGACGCCAACCAAGAGCAGCGAACGAGCCGCCAACAGCAAGGTCTCCCACCGGAGTACGGCCTTCTACAAGACAAGGCGCGGAAGACCAAGACCATGACCTCGACTGCAGCGACAATGACAACCGGAGCGTCCCAGCCCGCGATCGTCATTCATCAACCCAGGGAAACACAAACGTTCCATGGGTCATCGTTTGAAGACCCGGAATCCTGGCTAGAAACATACGAACGTGTGGCCGCCCTCAACCACTGAAACAACGAAGAAAAGCTCCGTCGTGTGTACTTCTACCTGAAAGACACCGCAAGGACCTGGCTAGAGAATCGGGAGTCCACGCTCCGAACGTGTGATGTCTTCTGCGGCGCATTTCTGCAAACGTTCGCGAGCGTCGCTCGCAAAGAGAGGGCCGCTGCTCTACTCGAGACCCGGGTTCAGCTACCAAATGAAAAGGTTGGAATTTTCACAGAGGAGATGACCCACCTATTCCGTCACGCTGACCCAGACATGCCTGAGGAAAAGAAAGTTCGTTTCCTCATGCGAGGGGTCAAACAGGAGCTCTTCGCGGGACTAATGAGGAATCCACCGAACACCGTCCAAGAATTTGTATCCGAGGTGACCACCATCGAAAAAACGCTGCACATGCGCACCAGACAGTATAATCGTCGCCTGACAACAGAATGCGCTGCTGCTCAAGCCAGTGACTCCGACGACCTGCGTGAAACGATCCGAGCGATCGTGCGGGAAGAGCTGCGCAAACTGTTGCTTTCGGCGCAGCCTCAAGTGGATTCGATCGCCGACATTGTGCGAGAAGAAGTCCGGCAATCGCTTCAAATTCCCGAAACACCACCGCCCGAGCCAGAAACTATGAGCTACGCCGCTGCAGTGCGCCACAACGCTCCTCCCCGTCCACGCCAAAACGCCGCCCCGTCGCACTTCCGTTGCCAGACGCCACCGACGCCACCACCCCCACCGACGTCCTACCGTTCCCCAGTGGGCCAACGCAGTGCACCGAGGAAGACTGACGTCTGGCGCACCCCTGACCATCGCTCGCTCTGCTACCACTGCGGCGAGGCCGGACACACATACCGCCGTTGCCAGTACCGACAGATGGGACTGCGTGGCTTCGCCGTCAATGCACCGCGTCCACAGCCAGGAGAACGACCACGTGACATCGCCGACTACCTGATCGGAACTCGGTGGACACCACGAAGCCCTTCGCGTTCGCCGTCGCCCAGCCGCCGCACGTCACCGCACCACCGGCAGTACTCTGGCCCAACGCGGGGCCGGTCTCCTAGCCCGTATCCGGGAAACTAAGGACAGCAACCGGTGGAGGTGCGGTTGCTGTGCGACGAACTACCGAAGATCCGCCGACGACGACGACGCCGCGACGGAGCTTTCCGAACACAACGCCAAACAGGCAAAGCCCTGACAGCGAAAGCTCACTTACCGAAGGTGGCCTGAAGACGCAACATGGAAGCAGCGGAACAAGCCGATACAGCCGTGACCCGACGCCACGCCCTAACTGTAATGCGAGACGGCGAACTAGCGACCTCGACGTTCTTATCGACGGCCACAGTGTGACCGCTCTCGCCGACACTGGAGCCGACTATTCTGTCATCAGTGGGTCGTTCGCCACGAAGTTAAAGAAAGTTAGGACACCTTGAAAAGGCCCTAAAATCCGCACAGCCGGAGGTCATCTCGTAAGCCTGCAGGAATCTGCACAGCGAGAGTCACCATTAACGGCCGTATTTATCCTACAGACTTCGTAGTCCTACAGCGTTGCTCGAGAGATGCCATCCTTGGCATGAACTTCTTATACCTCCATGGTGCGGTCATCAACCTAAAAACAAAGTCGATAACGTTATCCACAGAAGAAGCACTACCGCCGCGCACGCCGTCAGGACACCATGCCTTGAATGTGCTGGAAGAACAAGTCACCATTCCGCCTCGCTCAAGCGTCATTATTTCAGTCGGCGCTCCTGAATCACCTGACTTGGAAGGCGTTGTTGAAGGCAGTCAGCATCTGTTGGTCACCCGAAATATTTGCGTCGCAAGAGGAATTGCAGAGCTGCGGGGAGGCAAAGCAACGGTTATGCTCAAGAATTTCAGCAATGAGTACAAACCTGTCAACAAAGGAACAACGATCGCATACATCGAAGAAATTGTCGAAGCCACCAGTGCTTTCGCCCTCGCCGATTCTGCGGAACCTGCTCAGAGGAACCAATCCCCTCCCATAGCTTTCGACGTCAATCCCAGAATTGCGAACGATAAGCAAGAACAGCTCAAGGCCCTGCTCCTGCAATACGAAGAATGCTTTTCGTCGTCATCAAAAATTCGGCAGACCCCAATCACGAAACATCGCATCATAACCGAAGAAAACGCCAGACCACTCCGTCAGAGTCCGTACAAGGTTTCGGCGCGAGAACGTGAGGCCATGAAGAGACAAGTTGACGAAATGCTGCGGGATGACATTATCCAGCCGTCCAAGTGTCCATGGGCATCCCCCGTGGTGTTGGTGAAGAAAAAGGATGGGACCCTACGTTTCTGCGTCGATTATCGCCGCCTGAACAAAATCACAAGAAAGGACGTGTATCCTCTCCCACGAATAGACGACGCACTTGATCGGCTCCATAACGCCAAGTACTTTTCGTCAATGGACCTCAAGACTGGCTATTGGCAAATAGAAGTCGACGAAAGAGACCGAGAGAAGACGGCGTTTAAAACACCAGACGGCCTCTTCGAGTTTAAGGTGATGCCCTTCGGCCTTTGCTCAGCGCATGCAACTTTTCAACGCGTTATGGATACAGTACTGGCAGGATTGAAGTGGCAGACTTGCCTTGTGTACTTGGACGACGTCGTCGTGTTTTCCTCGAGTTTCGACGCGCATCTTCGGCGCCTTTAGGCTGTACTTCAAGGCATCAAGACTTCCGGACTCACACTTAAGCCAGAAAAGTGCAGATTTGCGTATGAGGAGCTCTTGTTTCTGGGGCACGTTATCAGCAAGTCTGGAGTTCGTCCGGACCCACGGAAAACAGCCGCCATTGCCGACTTCCCGCCGCCCACTGACAAGAAAGCCGTGCGCCGATTTCTGGGCCTGTGTGACTATTATAGGCGGTTCGTGAAAAACTTCGCCCGCATCGCCGATCCTCTCACTAACCTTACCAAGGCCGACGTGGAGTTCAAGTGGGAAACACCACAGGAACACGCTTTGCAGGAGCTTAAACATCGCCTCCAGACGCCTCCGTTACTTGCCCATTTCGACGAATTCGCCGAGACAGAAATACATACTGACGCAAGCAGCGTAGGTCTTGGCGCCGTTCTTGTGCAGAGGGCTGACGGACTTGAAAGGATTATTTGTTACGCCAGCCGATCGCTATCCAAAGCAGAAGCAAATTATTCCACAACAGAAAAGGAGTGCCTCGCCATCATCTGGGCTACGTCGAAATTTCGCCCCTACCTCTACGGCAGGCCCTTCAAAGTTGTGAGCGACCATCACGCCTTGTGTTGGCTAGCCACCTTGAAGGACCCTTCAGGTCGCCTCGCACGATGGAGCCTGAGACTCCAAGAATATGACATTACTGTCATTTACAAGTCCGGCAAAAAACACTCCGACGCTGACTGTCTCTCTCGTGCGCCTGTAGACCAACCGCTACCCGACGACCCGGATGACGACTACTTTTTAGGAACGATAACTACCGACGACTTTGCTGAACGACAGAGGGCCGACCCGGAACTTAAGGCCCTAATAGAATACCTCGAAGGCCGGACCGCCGAAGTCCCGAAGGTATTCAAGCGCGCACTTGCGCCGTTCTTTCTACGAAACAGTCTTCTACAAAAAAAAAAAAAAAACTTTTCACCGCTTCGAGCCAAGTACCTCCTTGTGGTGCCTTCAGCTCTGCGACCAGAACTCCTGGAGGCCCTGCACGACGATCCGAAGGCAGGGCACCTCGGTGTTTCTCGCACGCTCACGAGGATACAAGAAAGGTACTACTGGCCACGTCTTACCACCGACGTCACTCGTTATGTGAGAACATGCCGGGACTGTCAGCGACGCAAGACACCGCCGATAAGGACAGCGTGACTTCTGCAGCCAATTGATCCACCTTGCCGACCTTTCCAGCAGATTGGTATGGACCTACTGGGGCCGTTCCCGACGTCGGCTTTCGGAAACAAGTGGATAGTGGTAGCTACCGACTACCTCACCCGCTACGTCGAAACAAAAGCCCTGCCAAAAGGCTGTGCATCCGAGGTAGCTAAGTTCTTCATCAAAAATATCGTCCTACGTCACGGCGCCCCGGAGGTCCTTATCACAGACAGAGAAACAGCATTCACTGCCGACTTGACTCAAGCGATCTTGGCATACAGCCAAACAAACCACCACCGGACGACAGCGTACCACCCACAGACGAACGGCCTCACCGAGCGGCTTAACAAGACGATCGCCGACATGCTGTCAATGTACGTCGATGTCGAACACAAGACGTGGGACGCCATTCTTCCGTATGTGACCTTCGCTTTGAACACGGCGGTGCAGGAGACGACGCAGATATCTCCATACAAATTGGTCTACGAAAGGAGCCCGGCAACGACGCTCGATGCCATGTTACCCAACGTCACCGACGAAGAAAACCTCGATGTGAGCGAGTACCTTCAACGCGCCGAAGAAGCCCGACAACTTGCGCGTCTCCGTATCAAGAATCAACAGACGACCGACAGCCACCGTTACAACCTTCGACATCGCTTCGTGGAATACCAGCCTGGTGAACGTGTTTGGGTGTGGACGCCGATACGCCGACGTGGACTAAATGAAAAGCTTCTGCGACGGTACTTCGGACCGTACAGGGTGGTTCGACGTCTCGGCCCACTTGATTACGAGGTTGTTCCCGACGGCATCACGAACTCTCAACGACGCCGATCGCGACCTGAAGTCGTCCATGTCGCGCGCCTCAAGCCGTTTCATGCGCGTTAACAAACTGAAACAGTGTTTTTTTCGTAATATTGTTGTATCGGAATTTATTCATTTTACTTTCTTGCATTATTATTGTACTTTCATCCTTAGTTAAAACACCGGGACGATGCCTTTTTTCAGAGGGGGGCAATGCCACGTTCCATTTCCCAAGTTTTTGTTGTCTCAAAACACCACACGATTCTGAGCGCAAACCGCGCCTACAGTTTTCTAGAAGGTTCCGGACTGTAGTAGATCATTTCGATAAGATCAAGCCCACTGTGCGAACTGGTACAGATTGTTCTGGAAGCTACGCCACCGCCAGCGATAACGCTAGAACATTCGACGGCAAGAGTATAAATGCCGACGCGCTTCGCCGCTTGTCAGTTGTTGATCGAAGGCCGACGCTGCGTTCGCCGCTATCAGTCCGAGACTGCTATCTGTGCAAGACTGCTGCTGTAATTAGACTTTCCCTTTACTGGGCACAGGTTCGCCCAAATAAAAAGTTCAATCCCAACACGAAGTTTTCTGTCTTCGGCCACGTTACGACCCCGTGACAATACAATCGGAAGGAACAGTTCCGGATTTAAGGTGACTAAGGTGGCATTGTTTGTCACTGGTTTAGCCCGTATAAAATAATCACTGAGTCATCAGCATATTCTTGTACTCTCGCGCCGTAGTTTGAAAAAAAAGTACAGAACATGGACCTATTTTATCGCCTGTCCTCGAATTCGCTGCATGCGTTACGGGTACAGCGCGTTTATGTAAAGGTTTCGACATGGAAGGAGATGCAAGCAGAACTCTTATTTTTCTTCTATTTTCAGTCCAGCATGAAACTGGGGGGTTTGCTTTGAAATTGATCCTGGACGCCAGACTAAAATGGGTGTCCTTGCAGCGGGTGATTCTCGTGCAATTTTCGCATGTCAGTCACCCTCATTGCAAAGCGTTGTGTAATGTATATGGGACAGCAGTAGAAGGGGCAGTGTGATTTTCGAGTTTCATGAATGCAATGGTGTTCCACTATCTTTGTAAAGCTTACTTCAGGGGTTTTAGCGTACGTGGAGAGCAATGTGCTCAATGGTATTTTAAGCAGCGGCCATTAGGTTGAAGCACAACGCATGGTACTTTCTGTGTACCCTGTGTTTCAAAAAATTTGTTGAAATTTCCCCAAAGTAATAAAAGGTAATATTCGAAGCCTTCTGAAATAGTTTTTCTGAAAGTTGGAACTACATGCATTTGAACATGCCTATTGAGACCGTTTAGAAGAAGCACTGTAATTAGACGCTCATGTCAAATAAGAGAATCAAAGTTCCTTACGGCAAGTACGCATTGCAGCTTTCAGATTTCAAAAATGCGGGTGCAAGTAATATTTACGAAGTATTGAAATGAACCAAATTAAGCGGCAAAAACAAATTCGAAATGCGCAAGAAGGCAACTGCAATTTTTCTGACATTCCAGAATGAGTGAGTATCGTTATATGAACCGTCAACAGACTTCGTTTTTTCAGGTTTGTGGGCTGCGCTATAGCACTTAAAGCTTAAAACAAGCATGGCGCACGTATACGTTAATAAACGAGGAAGAACTACACCTCTATATGTGTTGTATTGAATACTAAGAGTATTCTGATCACCTGCTTATTTCACTCACCCGTACTCTGATTTTGGTTTCACCAATAAATTTGTTGAATTTAATTTTTTAAAACTACTACTAGAGGACACTTCATATCTTACAACTGGGATGGGCTCTAAGCATGAAGTTCGATTTTCCTAGCTGGCCTAACTGTTTAACTCTGTTAATACGCAAAAGCTGGCCTAAATAATGTCATTACCCATCTTTTTATGTCTGTGGTTTTAGAAGTAATTATACACGCATAAAAAGGAATCACAATTCCAGCAGTTGAGGGTGCTTCCGGTGAATTTCTTGAAATACAAGGTATGTCCTTAAATGTTTTCACTATTGCAATGTAGCTTCTATGTCATCGAAAGTGATGATAGTTCAACGTACTGTGTAAATGGATTACCCAGTATTGTATATTGAATATGTTCATTCACCTGGCGTACAAGTTGCGGCACACGAGCAGGGACCTGTATAATCCTCACGCTGATAAGCCTAATCAGTTGAAGGAACGATGTCAGAGGGAGTCGAGCGTTTACGATAGCGTCATTAGGCAAGACGAATATTTACATGCGACATGTTCGAGGACATACTTTGTCAGGAGCACTTAGTGTCCATCCACATCATTTGTCTAAAACGCTTTCTGCGTTTGTTTGATATCACACCAACTATATGAAATGTTGGGCTGCTGGCGACAGGACTATGTGGCCACCACCTATTTGCCGCAAGTTATTGAGGCCCTGTGGGTGTCCGAGGGAATACCACCGGGTCATCATATGAATGAGTGGTATTTCTTTATAGACGTTGGAGTCTGCCCAGGTGGCACTGCCGAAACGCCGCCACCAGCACCCTCATCGCCGCGCTGGCCCAAACTGGGTAGCACAAAAAAGCCTTCCGCAAGCGAACATGCATAAGCTTTTCTCTTTCGTTTCTGCAGAGGCGTTGTTTCTTGAAAATAAAGGACCTGACAGGCTTTTTCGCGGAATCCAACATCGCTTCAGAAAATTTGGAAACTCATTCAAGCGAACGGGGGGTACAATGCAAAAGTTGTTTCAGTTATTTTGGCGTGGTGCAACCCGCAATTCAAGTGCAAGCGAGCAACGCATGCCATAGAGTTCAAGGCAAGTACTTTTACGCGATATCTGTGGTGCCTAAATGTGTAAATTTGGCCTACGCATGTTGCCAAAGCGGGGAAGTGCATACACTAGAAGTGTTTCCTACAAGTTTGTATATACTGCAAATAGGAATACATGTGTGTCCACTTTCTCTGTTTACAACTGAAAGCAAAACTAAGGCCTCCGAAAAGACTCCGGCAATTTCGGAGTACAACGGCGAGAAAAACCTGACTGTATTCACGACTGACATTTTGCAATTTACCTGTATAACGTACGGGTTAAAGGCGGAAATTACAACGTTCAAAGCCTACGTGCATGCGTGATGCTGTCTGGCGGCAACTTTCTAAGCTTATCGGCTGTCGCGGCGTGTGCGATGTTTATCGCGCGCATCACATCTAATGTGCACGATGTGAACTGCAGTAAGATACTTTGCTGTTTCATAAATAAAGTTATCATGGTTCTACGTCAAGGCTAATTAAAATAACAGCAGTCCTAGATTATTACTCTTTCTCATGCGACCGGCTGAGAAGAACGCGAGTATTTAGCCTATACCCAACACATTCGCAACTACCCGCCTCCAGCGTTCTCACCGTTCTTGCTTCACTACAGCTACGGAAATTGGTAAAACTGAAGTACTTTACGTACGGGGTAATTGACGTCGCAAAAGTAAGGTTGACGGAGGTCTTTCTTCATAGAACACAGTGCTATTGTGTTCTTGTTTTTGTCGTAGTTCTGGTGAGTGAACCAGCAAGCACGTCATGGCGGTTCGATGACGCGTACGACTAGCAGGGAGAAATTTGTAGCTCTTTTTCGGAGAGTTCAATGCGCAATGACGCTTAATATTTAGCTAAATGGTTGTTTCACCCGCACTACTTGCACGTGGTTGCGCGGAAAACTGTGCAAGGGAGTCGGACATTGCAATACTCAAAACTGCGTCTAAACGTGGCACTGCGTGTCAGCAAAATTCCAGAGTGACACGTTTATATGGCGACATTGCTTGGAGGATATTGTATAGAATATCCGTCATACGAAAGGTTTACTTCGCATGGTCGGAACGTCACGGTTTCCGCTGCACAAAGCTTTTTGTGAGATTTCGCGAACCAAAAAACACGACCCAATGCAAACAGAATCATTTGGCATGATGCCCGAAAAGCTCTCAAAAAGTTTAGAAAAGGCAGAGGAAGCCGAACAGGTCCACGTGAACAAGTTAAGAGGCAGGAAATTCGATACGAAAGTGAAATGTTTGACATCACTTGTCATGCCTACGTTGCGTGTAACTGCTTGTGAAATAGCTAGGATTGACCTAAGAGTGCCTCAGTTATTGATCTACATGTCCTCTACCTACTTCTACAGGAACTTTTGTGCCAGCCGACAGAATATGAAGAAGCAAGAATAACAGAGGTTACAGACGGCCAAATGAATTGAGCGCAAACAATTTCGCAGCAGAGAGCTGGTGCAATCACACTGAAAAGCGAGCTTAGACTAAACGTATCATCCTGTGTTCTAAGGCAGCGAGACTTTTTGAAGCCTTGCCAATTGCTTGCTTTTAAACACACTTTTGTACCAGACAATGACCTCAAAGACAATGACAGCGACACGAAATTTAAAGCGTTGTATGCTGATGTGATCATTCCCCTGACTTGGATATCTCTGTATGTGGTGCCCTCTCTAGTTGGCAATAATGACATCTGCCATAGACAAATCAGAACAAGGTAAGACAAATGCTATTTACCAAGAACTACTCCCGGCGATATGCTGTATTAGCCCACTGGAGAATTCTGATAAAATTGCAGTATCACCCTACAAAGCGTGTGTGTACCTTGCAAAATTAAACAGTGCCGATTAGAAACCCATGGACATCTATTTTAAAATATTAACCACTATTCGGGAACAACGCCTTCGCAGTGCGGCGCTGCAGTATTACGCAAATGTTCTAGTAGGTCTGTGCTGCCTATTTCCGCGAGATCACGAGCAGTCGCCGGCTAGCGGCAAATGGTTGAAGCGTGCAAGTGTGGATCGCCCTGTGCTTCGCCTGCTAGCCTCACCGTGTTTATATGTGCGCGTACGTCATGCACGTTCTCAAAGTGTGGTGGTACCATCACGTCAGCGCGAGTGTAACTGGTTGTACGTATGCCTGAAATGTCGTAGGTAAGCATTTGTCTTACTCGGCTGCTGACGCATCGTAATAAGATCGGTGAGTGCAATTTTCCCGACGGCTGTTCATTGTCGTCGTACCATCCATTCACGAGAATAATTTCAGAGGGGGTGCCGCTTTCTACTTCAAGCATATTGTGAAATGCTCTTGGCCTCATGCTAAACATAAGGCCTATTAAATCGTATGTGAATGAATTGTTTTAGCGACTCGGTTGTAAAGAAAAACAAGGCTTTAGGCCACGCGCATGTGCGCTGTATGTAGCTGTACAACTACGGCACTGTAGTTTATCGATCATGCGAAGAGCCTTAGTTGTGTGTATCTGGCCGTGGTACCACTACATAGAATTATTACTATCACATAAACCTGTGACACTTAGGTATCTATACTGTACTAAAAACAGAGTTACAGTGTGCAACCGTGTGGCTAGATTTAGGAACGCTTTAAGGATCCCAGACCTTCAAAATTACTGTTGATGGCATGCCTTATATGTATTGTTGTATAAGTTCACTGAAAATTTCATCTGTTTTACATTTTCTTGAGCTTTTGTGTGTTATTGTTAGTGATTGACGGAAGGCAGTGGCAATTTTTTGTCTAAAACATGCTTTTCTCCAATTATTCAGACATTTATTGTGGTACTGTCATGCCCATTATTCATTGAAGAAAACTTTCTGCTGAATTCTTATACAAAGTTTTTATACTCTTACTGAAGCAATAGCACGTACGTATACGTGGTAAACGCGGTGTAGTGCAAAGTGTTCTCAGCCACTGAGCTTTTTGACTAGACTTATCGACTGTCTTTCATTTTATGGTGAACAAATGCAAAAAAAATGCACATGCGCATAGGGTGCGAATAAAGGTGAAATAATCGCATAAATACGTGAGCTTTATACTATCTTTCTTCCTTTCTCTCTTTTTTGTTGCATGCAGATGAAAAAGAAGAAAATAAGTAATTAAGTCAACTACGGCAGTCAGTGACCGGCGGAACACACGCTAACCACGTACAGCACAGCAAAGACGTGATTTAGTGTGAAGGTGCGAAGGCAGTCACCCAGCGTGAGCATCCCTATGAAAAGCAGAATGCGCTTTTCTCGCATGTAATGATAATGCTGCATAAGTTTCTTGCATTATTTGGCCGAGAGGAGCGTAGATATTACCAGTTACCTGAAGTCCACCCCTTTTATTCGCTGACAGTCGGTTCAGACCATTCGCAACGAAGCGCCGCTGCGTTGTAAGGGGTCCGTCCTTTGTAAGGCTGACGCAGAAGCCTATAGCTGATGTTCCAGCCGCCCACAGTCGTACCGTAAACAATTAACGTCCCCTATCTGTAGCTCGTCTCATTGCAGCTGCACGTGTTCGGGCGAATAATGCAACAGGCTAGGTCAACAAAACGACACTTTATTGCTCTACGTTAGCAATAGCGCGTAAATATCACAAGGAGATACTGCAGAAAACAGGAGTAGATGCTTACTCTTTGGTGATTGTCGTCCTCGGCTCGCAGGAAGTTGCGGGTTTGACCTCCTTCTTCCTATGCCGGTGTCCGAGAGAGCGTCCGGTTGTGGGCACGCTGGTTTTCATTACCGCCATTCGACCCTGTCATTCCGGGCCACACGAAGGCCATCCTAGCTCTGAACTTATTCAAAGTATTTGATCGAGTCCAGCATCATGTCATCTTAACAGCTCTTTCTCGGTTGAATGTGGGTACACGTGTATACACTTACATTCATACCTTTCTCACAGCACGCACTGCCGAAAACCAGTTTGGCTCACTCACTTGCCCAACATACGCACTAAAGAGTGTCGGCACACCACAAGGGTCCATCCTTTTCCCCTTCTTGTTTAATGTTACTCCCACCCCCCTTGGCCCACAGCTGGCAACTATCCCTCTCCTAAGACACACCCAATATCAGATATCATCACGCTATGGTCTACTCATGGCAGTGATGGTGACATACAGGACACCATTCAAACCACCACCAATCTAACACAAAAATATGCAGCTAGTGTAGGACTTACCCGTTCTCCAGAGAAGTCCGGACTGCTATGCATCTGGACGAAAAGCCGCAACTCGCCTTCCTTCTCAATTGTTATCGAACTGGATGGCAGAT
This sequence comes from Rhipicephalus annulatus, assembly GCA_013436015.1. NCBI lineage: Eukaryota > Metazoa > Arthropoda > Arachnida > Ixodida > Ixodidae > Rhipicephalus > Rhipicephalus annulatus. The sequence goes on from WOVY01002005.1 coordinate 33,879, forward strand.
CGGTACGCGAGGTCGACAGCCTCCGGATATTGGGCATGCATATCCAAAGGGATGGAAAGAACACTTACACAATCCTGAAACTCAAGCAGGTTGTAGGGGCGATTTCGCTTCTGATCCGCTGGGTCTCGGTCCACCGAGACCCAGCGGATCATGAAGGGGCATGAAGAAAGGTGACCTATGTCACCTTATTCATACATTCGTACTCAGCCGCGTGCTCTACTCCACTCCGTACCTTCAACTATATTGCCGAGACACTGATGCCCTGGATGCCCTCATCCATCGAGCATGCGAAGTAGCCTTGCACCTTCCTATAAGTACACCCACCGATCGATTTCTCATGCTAGACCTCGGCAACACTATCGGGAACTTGTAGACGCACACCGCCAAGCGCAATACCTTTGGCTCACACAAACTTACACCAGACGGCATATTTTGCATTCTCTTGGAATCCATATACGGGCCAATGATTTTGGCGAAATTTGACAAAATTACAAGGTGGACAGGAAGTAGAACTTCAGAGGTCCTGGAGTGAAAACTGTCGGGGATACCTCCTAACAAAACATAAATGGGGGTTTACAGGAAACTAGGCGAACAGTGAGTCATTTATGATGCAACGTTACTCCCCATACCAAGACCCCTGCACCAAGCACTCCTCATTACACCACTTCCTCGTAACATGCACCCCAGCCACCAAGATAAACGCCGCCGAGCTCGTGCTAGAACTTTACTAAGGTGTTATGGCTCCGAAGCAGACGCCGTATGGGTGGACGCAGCCTGCATGGGCGATGAAGTGGTCACCGCCATGGTGGATCACACACTCTCCTCAATAGGTACACACACACTTCCTCCGGACACCTCCCCTGAAGCTGCAGAGGAAGCTGCCATTGCCTTAGCAATTGTTAACACTTAGGCACGGTATGTTTGTTCCGATTACAAAACCATAATTCTAAATTTTGCGTGAGGCCGAGTTCACGTCCCAGCTGTTTGCATACTGGACTCGCCTACTGGACCCCAGCCCCGTCATGTGGAGTTGATCTGGATGCCCGCGCACTTTAGGAATCCTGGAAACGAGGCCACCAATGTCCTAGCCCGAGGTTCTCTAAACCGGGCACTTGCGGCCTCCGATCCCGGATTAACGAAGGAGCGCGCGCACACTTTCAACTAGCTGACTCAGACCTATCTGGCAGAGCATCAGCTTTATCTTTCACTGTACAAGTCCCTCAGCAACCGACAGGCCACCTTCTGGCGCCAGCTAAAGACTCACACTCTTCCTTTTTTTCTCATTCTATCGCACTATCACCCCCTTTTCATAACGCCAGCCTGCACCCTCTGCCCGGAATCTCATGCGTCTGCAATACACATCCTTTCTCACTGCCAGGCAGATCCTCGCCCACGGGCCCTAAAGTATCTCAAGACCTGGAAGGACTCGGAGACCCTACTGTATTATGAGGACCAGGTTGAGCCGACAATGGCTGCTGACTGGGCTGCCAGTGTCATAGAGTACCACTAAATGGACACTTGAGCGCAGTGGGATCGTGCGGGGGCCCAGGAGCCTGCGTGCTTCGAACTCTTCTGTTGAAATAAAGTTTTTCTCCTCCTCCTACTCCGGTTTCCCTCTCCCTGAGGAGAATACGTTCTCTTGCTGAGGGAGGGGAAACCTGTTTCATGCACCGGAAAAGGGAAATCACGAGTGCAGGCCGCGGGGGTGTTTCATCTGTTTGCAAGGGGCTTTATTCACTCTCGAAGTGACACTCATGTCCTCGCAACTAGGCTGTCGTGCTGCCGTAAAAGGGAAAGGGAGGCTGGGCCCACATGATTCTTCACAGCGTGTATTTGTGTACACGCCGCCGACTGTCGATCCACAATTGCATGGGTATGATGCTGCAACCTATTGCTCGATTGCGCCGCGAATACTAGGGAGTCATCTTCGGCAACGAGCGTTTTTCGTCACATATAACTTCTTTCGTTTATTTGCTATTCTTTACGGCAGGCCACCACTGTAGAACATGAGAGATTGCCCTAGGTGGACATATGCCCAAATCTCAGTCATGACAGATCTGCAGAAGAAGATCAATTGCTGAAGTGGCATTTTAGAAAGCATATATTGTCATGGTTATCGTTTCTCCTTGCAGGTGGTAGCCTTCGCTGGCACGAAAATCTTGAGCGACTACTACAGAAGAGCATACGCCTTTGACATGGGCCAAGTTCCCGTTGTTTCGACCACCTGGGGTTCTTCAAAGAGCTCCCAAATCACAGCACATGGTTCTACAGCATTTCCACCTCCTTCGTAAATGCAGCCGCTGCAGCCAGGGTTTGATCCTGTGACCTGTGGGTCAGCAGCCAAGTACCTTAGCTACTAGACCGAGCATTACACCCAGCTCAAGTGCAAATGAGACATCGCTTTAAGCAAGACCATGTTGAAGACAAATATCTAATAACGTGAGCGTACATGAAACACAAAATAACAAAGCTTCTGATTGGGACTAGATAAAGAAAGGAAATTCTATGTACATTACATCAATGTAAAGTGCTAGGAACCATGCAGAACGATTCACGAAGGCGAGTCCAGAAGCGATGTCACAGCAAATGCCCATTTTTTTTCTCGCGAGTGTTCCAGCCAGCCACTAATGCTATTCTAGGGGCGAAGCTTGTCTGTCCACAGTGTCTGTTAACTGCTGCGGGCCGATGTGTGGTTGCAAGACACAAACGCACGTAAGCACACACACAAAGGCAAAACAACAGATTAATATCAATCATATTTGTAATGGAACAATTTAAAAAGTTAGTTTCGACACAAGTCCGAACAAATGAATGCGATAGCGACGCGTCTGGCTGTTGTTCTAAGGTTATAGGAGATTTAGGATCCGTACGAAATGCAGCAAACATGACCGATTGAGCTTGAATTGACACTAATGCAGTAACCAGAATATCTAAAGAGATGTTGTTGTGAATAGCTGACTGCGTGACGTCCGACAGGAGGCCAAGTCCAAGTTTGGCATCGAGGACCGCGACAAGCCACTGGTTTTCATGTCGAAGTGGTTTTCATATCGAAAAAAATGCAATGCGGTTCGTAAAGTTGGTGTGTTATGAATTGAGAGAATGCTAATTGTGCTACAACTTCTGAGCTCTACAACAAATATAAAATGATAGGTTAGAATATTTGATTGATTGATATGTGGGGTTCAACATCCCAAAACCACCATATGATTATGAGAGACGCCATAGTCGAGGGCTCCGGAAATTTCAACCACCTGGGGTTCTTTACGTGCACCCAAATCTGAGTACACGGGCCTATAAGAGACTATTTGAAATATCTGCCCCATGGACAATACGGTCGTTCACAAGCATGTTGTCAGAGTTAGTGATATCAGTCTGTGTTATAAGGTTGTTCAGCCGTTTCCACAACAAAGTAGAATTGTTAACCTCATCGTTAAAATAGGCTTGATAATAGTCTTACTTCGTGGTTTGTAGTTTGGCATTGAGCCTATTTCTAAACACTTAGAAAGCCCTAAACTTGTCGATACCTCTAGTTTTCACAATTTCCCAGTACACGTGGTTTTTAAAGTTTATCTGCTTGCGAAGGTAAGTGGTTATCCAAGGCTTTCGAGATTTCTTAGATTTTGTGACTATGATCTCGGGAAAATGTTTTTATATATATTGAAATCTAAAACAAACGCGTGATACCTGCTATCTGCTTCAGTACACGATAGATTGTGACTTCAGTCAAGATTCTGAACCGTCATTCGAAAAAGTTTTAGTGAACAATCTGTAATACTTTGCACATGCACAGGAATGGTACGCACAGGCTTTTTTTTTCATTTCCCGCAGAAAACTAAGCGAAGATAGGAAGATGGTCACTAATATCGCACAGAAGTGTCCCACTTGATATAACTTCGCAGGGAGCATCAGTAACAAAAACAACAAGGAGGCTCTCTGTTCCATCAGTAATACGAGTGGGCTCATTATTAACATTGATAAAAGCCACCGTATGTCAGGATTGACTGAAAATCACTACTATTGGTGGAAATAGACAACATGTATATGTTGAGGTGATCATTGAGAAGCAACAGATATTAATTTTGCGAGGCAAATTGTAACATTTTCTCCAAAAATTAAAGAAATAGTGGACGTGGAGCATTTTGAGGGTGGTCACAGATATATTCTCGGGCCGTTTTGTATGTTAGTATCTCGTAATTATCGGTTATAACAGTGAATTCCTCCAGATTTTGCAGTTCGTAAGTACGACTAAGCAGAAGTAACACGCCACCACCCCGCCATTGCGGACGGTTGAGTACGAATATTTGATAACCAGTACGCGTAAATAGAACGTTATGTTCTGTGTACAAAGTTTCTGGGATCATTATTGCGTCAAAGTGAACACCAGTAGACTCAATTAGCATATCTATATTATCATGTTTATTTTTAAACGATCGTGCATTCAGATGAAGGTAGGCCAGGCAGTATTTATTTCGCAGTGTTCTTAGATTTGCTGGTTCAACAGCCACCTCGGCATTTAAAAAAAGCAGCATGCTGAAAAGCTTATCATGGCTCGTCACTACTCTTTGTCATAAGCTGTACGTCATCAGGATTGAAGATCCGGAGCACAGAGGAGTTGTTGTCTCGACGGGCGAAAACTTTGCTTGCCTTAGTCCACACGTGCTTCCACCCCAGTTGCGTTTTTTCGCTGACACAGCGCGTCAGTGAAAATCTGTTTTTAGATGCGGAAGCATCTTATACTCGCGCCTTGTAGTGCGCCGTCCGCACCGCTTCTCGAACATTCGACAGCTGACGCGCGCGCATGCGCCGTCGCGCCGTCGCCCACCATCTGTGCCGCGCGCGCTTCTCCTTCGAGAACATTCGACAGCTGACAGCGCATGCGCCGTCGCGCCGTCGCCATCTGTGCCGCGCGCGCGCTTCTCCTTCGAGAACATTCGACAGCTGACAGCGCATGCGCCGTCGCGCTGTATATATACTCAAGGTCGGCGCTCGCTCGCTCAGTTGCCGCTCGTCCGTTGGTTTGTACGGCGCGTCGACGTCCGAAGTCGCTGTGAAATGAATGCCAACGAATCCACAAACAGAATGATCGACGTCCCTTCGACCAGCGCCGGCCAAACTGTTGGCGGAACCGCTTCCGCATCCTCCTCAGTGTTCCCCCGAGGGCAGCTGCGGGCAATTTTTCAGGCGAGATGCTCGTTTATGTACACGACATTCGCTTCTTTCGTTTCAGCGCAGCTGTCATGGTCCAAGTTTTTTTTTGCTTTCGTAATGTGAGCATTTTACCTTTCTCGCCCCAGAAAGCGTTGAGCAATGTTTTTTTTTTAATTTTGTTTTGCGCTATCACGGCTTAAAGTGGCTCTCAGTCTGCTGCGGCGCCCTTAGTTTCAAAGTTGCTTGTTCGAGAATAGCGCTTGAGTTCCTCGATTCTCTGCCTTAGCCTGCGCTTTTCCTCTTGCAGAGCTTGATTTCTAGTTTTAAGTGTCCTAATTTCTTGCATTATTTTTGACGTCTGTATAAATTTCAACCACTGTGTCACAGGAACAACGACAGTACTCAACGCTTTTCTTCAGCACTTTTAATTCATCAAGAACCTCCTTCCTGAACCTTGTCAGGCCTTGTCTTGAACTGTCATGGTCCTCTATATCCTCAAGTTTTCCTATCGTGCGATGCATTTTGAATTAAAACAACCAAAAATTGGATTGATAAAAACAAAACAAGTAACACACACATACATTTAGAATGTTGATCAGTCGCATGCGCCGTAGGAAGGCGGCAGGTCCAGCTGATAGCAGTCGGCGACGTCAACTTCGAACTTGTTAGATTGGACAAACGACCCTTGCCAAGATAGTCTTATCCAGAGCAAAAAGAAAAAAAAAACAAGCTTGAGATGCAGCGTCCAGCCACCGCACTGCCAAGCTGCAAAGAGCACGAAAAATCACTGCTCGTGTCCGCGTTGCACTACTGCCGAACTAAGAAACCGTGCCATGACCGTACCTTGCATAGCCTTCCCATCGCATCTGGCCGTAACGCTTAATTGTCCCAGCACAGGAAGGTCACCCAAGAGACAGGACAGTTTTAGCTGCGTTTGTCGCAGGGGCAGCAACTTCTTTTCGTACTTCTGAAACACCGGTGCTGGAATGATGCTTACAGGTGATTCGGTGACCGCCAACATTTTTATACGAACTTTATCTCAGCTAACGACTCTATAAATAAGTTTAACCTTTCGTATACTTGCTTCTTGGCGAAGGACGGCCTCTGTGGTGTACAAAGCCTCACTATCGTCCGAGGTCGTGCAGTCTTCAGCTGCCATTGCGTATGCCCTTTTTCGTTGTGAATCCTATGGTCTTTGCTGTCGGTGATGAGATGTTGCGGGCGGACACATTCGGCTCAGGTGGCCTCGTTTGCCGTACCTGTGGCACACCGTACGCAAGTGTTTGCATTCATCGTCGCCATATTTTTCGCTTCCACAACGTCTACATTGGCAACGTGCGGCCGAATTTGCCCAAAATTGACCCGATTGGTTCTGTTGGCGCGCGAAATTTACTGCACCTTGCTCCGTAGAGTGCATCATTCGGGCGTTCTCAGCGGCTTCCTGTGCCAAAATGGCAAAGCATTGTCTGTTCTGGGGGGAGCTTTCACATTACGTCAATAAATGTTGCCTAACATCTTCATCGTGCACGCCACACACAAGTCGGTCTCTCCGCATTCGATCAAACGATGCCCCGAAATTGCACTGCTCTGCCAGCCGTATAATGCTTGCAATGAAATCCTGCACAGTCTCGCCAGAGTTTTGTGCCCACATGAAGAATGCATAGCTTGCGGCATTCTGGTTCACTTGAGGGGTGTAATGTTCTTCGAGATGCCCGACGACCTCATCGTAGAGGAGCACGTTGACTTTCTTTGGGTGGCAACGCCCCTGCACCATTCTCTCTGCGCTCTCCGTTAGCGCCGATATTAGGAGTGCCCGTTTCTTTGCTTCATCTGCGATGTTATGCGCTTCAAAGTACGCTTCCAGGTGAACACGATGCGTCGGCCCGGTACCATCCACTCGTTCAAATTCTGGCGGACTCCCGGCAGTCATGCTTGCGCGATTTCACCCTCGTCGCCACTGTTATGTCACTATCGAGATACAACACGGAAGCCAGGTAACACAAGAAGAAGAAAGATTTATTGAGCAGCTTGTTTTTATACTCAGTGCACGTGACGTTGCAGTGACGGCATTGACAAGACCACATGCGTCGGACGCTTCACTATTTCACTATTTCAAAAACCAACAATAATGAGGCCTGTGTATCTTCGAGCCATAAATACTGCCGTGACTACAAGTGCTGGCTTCTAATCATTGAAGCAGCTGTGTAATACTTTGAAAATACAGGTGGGGTGCTGAGAGCAGCTGCTTTGGCGATATTGTCATTGCTATATATGGGAATAATTGCGATTAAAACACACAAGATTTCGCTACAAGTAATGAACACTAAGTCAATGAAGCTAAAATAGAGCAACCCTGACACGACAACACTTTCAATGTTGGAAGTCATTGAATTGCTGCCAAAGTATCTCCCATTAGGAGGAAATTGTTAGGCAGGCACGCATCAGCTTGTTCTATGTATGCAGCGGCAGGCAGACGCTATAGGTTTAATCTGTAAAGGATCTGAGATTTTATGAATATTAGGTGTTGTTATGGCAGTTGAAACAGTGTTCACTATTACTTTGTAGATGGAGAAAAAAAAGAATTCAAGGTTTTTATGATTAGTGCTTTATTAGAAGTGGATTATCTTCAACGAGCATTGGATAGAAGCATGGAAATTAGGCAAGCACGTCCTTCACTTCTTGCCGATAGTGAAACCTCCACCTCCCCCTCCAGGTCTGGGAAACGAAACTCCTCCACCTCCTGATCCCAGGCCACCTCCTAGAGCTGCAGCTTCATTTATGAACAGAGCTGAAAAAAGAGCAGAAATAATTGTTCAACATATTCAGCCACCAGAGACACTTCCTTTAAATTGAACAATAAATGGGCACGAGCTCTACCAAAGTGGCTGACAAGTAATTTACCTTTAATAGGGTATGAAACATAGCTAAGAAAAATTTTCACTTACATAGAGATTAAAATTTTTTCTCTACTTAGTCCATAACATTTTCAATTAATTAGAATATTTACCAGTAGGCCATTGAAACACTGAATCAAACTTTTGACATCAGTCATGATTGGTAGTTTGCTAGCCCCAAGCTGGATTCCATGCGCTGTGGAGTTATTCCTTTCCTGAGCATTTTATAACATAATAATTTACTGTTCACGCAAATCGAAACGAATTAAACTTTTGTTGATGCGATTGATTAGGTGTGACTACGAAGCGTTCCCAGCCCCCATTACCATCAATAAGAACTGCTCAGCGAAGGCGGTTTGTTGGAAGCAGGAGGCTTGCGAGCCATTTCTGCAAGAGCTTTCCTACAAATGCAGATTTTAGCACAGTCTGTTCGCGATGTAAGCGCCGAACATTGAAGGGTACACGAGCCCATCGCCGACACCTGGCGAGATAGTGGGGGCACCACCAATTGTGACAGTATACATTTAGAGTGAGTGTTCACAGCGCTTGCATGATCTACTCGCCACTGCCGAGCGTCTTAAGTCTCATTGAAAACGAGCTGGCTCGTCATTCCCACTCAGCCTTTCGACGGCAGGCCTATCACACGGGAAGATACAATCACATGCACCTTCAAAGCGACAGAAATCAGCCTGCTTGTTTCGCTTCCGGGTCAGCCACGTTCATCGCCCCAGCTCGAGCGCGTTTTCCGAGTTTGGAACATGCGACGTGTGGAGAGGATGTTATCTCTTTGGAGTTTAAACGAAATATTAAGATAACTTGGAAGCTTATGGTACAAAACTGTAGTAAGCCTGCAAGTATTGTCCATCCCAATTAGAAAACTCTGAAAAACTGGCTGTATAGGAAAAATTCCGGCAAGCCAAGCTTGGCGTGTGCATGCCTGATGTACGACTCATTGCTCTTTTTTTTCTTTTCTACTTTTTTCCTTCTTTCTTTTTTTCTTTCTTTCTTTCTTAATGCACAATACTTTAATAAAGGCAATTCAATGCTCCATTACAGTAATAAGAGAATCATTGATGTATGATCCAACTGCTCAACAGAGCAACTCTTCAGCTGCTGCAGAAAACTGTGACATTGTTGCATTCTTATCTAGGTAACAATAAAATTCTGCAGTAGGAAATCGCTAATTCCCTCCAGAAAAGATAGGATAGCCATATTAGTGACCGCTGATTGCCAATAAATCCACGACTAATTTCATGACTTCCTTGGATTAATTTTTCTAAAAGAAGTTATACACATACAGGAAGGTTTCATGGCATTCGGCCGGGAGTTAATGGTTATTTTTAGAGACGAAGCAATTTATGGCGGAGCTAAATCCAGTGTGCGTGCCCTCCTTTACTGCGTATGTGTGACAGCTGGCCAAGCGCTGCCAGAATGTGCTCACGCGCTAGTGCGCTGCGCCTTGTGTAAAAGGCAGAGTAAGACGCAGTGGACTCTTCCCCTATGTTTCAGCAATCATGTGATGGCATCGGGAATGGAGATTCGGCAGACGCGCGATGAGAGAACGCGTTGTATGCATCCATTCCTCTTGGGAGTCTACACTGTTCGGGTTACGCTGGCAGGAACAGCAGCAGTTGTTCCAGTTGGCTTGCAGGGTCGCGCAAGGCAATGAAGCACTGGACCGGGGGCCCCATCCAACAAAGGCTCACCGTATATACATTTGCCAATGAAATTGTATTCTCTCTCTATCTTTCATGCTAGTCAGAACGCCCTGGCACGCGCTAGCGCCTTCTGACCTGCGTAAGTGGCTGTGAAAGCGCCACGGTGTGCACCCCACGTGCGCGTTCATGTCGCCCCATGTACCACTTCAGCGGCAGATGGTGTAATTTGTTTCTTATTTTACTTTTGATGCCACCACTGAAATGTGTGAGTTATGCGTGATTTCTTTAAATTTTATATCATAGCCATATAGCTGGGGCTCGTGCTCATGATTACTAGCCGGCGTCGTTTTCGCAAAAAAAAACCACCATAATCTATATATGAGAGAACACAACAAAATGCTGAATGAATTAATACCTAATGCAGCGGCCAACCACACAAGGGTGCTTGCTCCAGCCAGACCGTTCATGATGACTCGTGCTGTAAATATACACATGTCGGTTAGCACCGTAGAGATTTTGCAGAATATTGCAGTCTTAAGAAATGCCCCCTCCACCAAACATTTATAAACTGAAGGAATGGGAAGATAAATGATCGTGGTGAAATAAATCTGTGAAGGGGGTTGTTTGCGTGAGCCGGACTCTATACAAGTGGACTTGCATTCTTCAAGTTGCAGTACTAAAGAAGACCAGTCCACCTGTCGATGCGTTGACTGGGTCAGTCAAATCCTTTTAAAGATTTGTTTTCATTGCTAGCAGTCTACCACAATCTATGTTTTTATTTTGAAAGTCAGGCAGCTTGCAGGATTGAATCCCGGCTGGGACGGCTGCATTTTCGATGAAGGCGAAAATGCTGTAGGCCTGTCTGCTCACATTTTGGTGCACGTTAAAGAACCTCATGTTGTTGAAATTTCCGGAGCCCTCCACTACGACGTCTAATTTGGGACGCTAAGCCCTGTAGATCAATCAATATACTTAAAGTTAGATGGTCGGGCGCTTTCAGAACACTCCAATTTATTTGCTGTTTACTGGCAGCCGACTATTTTATTTAGTACGTTTACGTCAGCAATGCGAATTTCCTAAAAAAGCAAAGTTTTAAATTGAAGGAATCAATCAGTTCTAACGTGACATATATTGTTTGCTTTAGTGCACCAAGACAAAAAGGAGAGAAAATAAAACACTATGATGACAACTTTCCTTTATGCAAAGAGAAATGACAGCCGAGGTTCCAGTACTAAATGTTGGATAAAAGGTAGAAGGACGAATTGATACACTTCTTGATAATAAGGTGTTTATTGAATACAATCTGACACCCTCTTTGAAGTATAGACTAGAAATCATACCCTCTGAAAGTGGTTCTCTAGCGATGTTGTGTAGCACTTGGCAAAGATTGGACACAATCCTCTTATAAGATGTACAAAGCGTCCTTTTAGAATTTCCGGTGCGTGTGATTGCATTGCTTTTGGCACGAGTCAGAAACGTAGAACCAGAGCACCAGATGTCTGTGCTCTGCTGCTACGTTTTTGATTCGTGCCACTGCATCACCGCTTTCTGCTAAACAAAGACCTGTGGTGGTCTGTGTTCGGAAAGTTACTGCCCGTTGAGTAACTACCATGAGCCTATCTATATACACTTTCGCTACAATTACAGGTTTTCGGGTGTAAGCGGTTTTATCTCGTGTATCTTCTTTTACCATGTAACAGTAATACTGGCAACATGTGGTTTGCTTGGCTTTATGTGCGCAATCAAAGTAAATTAAAGCTTTGTTGCGAGAGACCTCTTTCGTGTCAACTTCTGTCTTACAGTTTTGTACGTGGCACTACAGCCAAAAAACCTGTAATGAAAAGCACAGACACCCTTATTCACTACAATGGTATTTTGCCTGTATAGCAGTGGCTATGACAGAATATACTCACCAGAGTACGAAAATGAGACCACAGTATAACGTTTCGTGTAAAACATGTTCACCGCTGAGGCCTTTATATACTAGCGTTTGTAACCATGAAGCGCCGCATTAGCGTAGTTTTGGAACTGAAAGCAATTATTTTGGACATAGTGCAGCAGATGTGAAAATTAATTTTTTCGTGCTTTGTATGTTTCATTCAAAGAGTCAGCGATTCAGTGATATGAGGAGAATAGCCTCTATGTATGTCGTAAATGCTATCATAGTGAGGTAATTGAAATGCAGAAAATTTAGTTTGAAGCAATCTCATTTCCTTTGTACGCTTTTCCCGACACTTGCTGTCACTGTGATTATGCACTCGAACAAGTGTCACCATCAGTGGACATCTCCTCATTTCATCGTCTGACATAAATTTGACGACAGTCAACAAGCAATGACAAAGAGGAAAGTTAATAGGACAGGTTTTAGTGGATTCTGATAGCTGTCGTATAGATGTCAGGAACGTTGAGTGTATGAAAAGACAAATTCCTTGCCGATAATAATTGAACCTGCAACATTCAAATAACACGACCGATGGCGCACACTATTCTATTGCTTCGTATGCGAAATATTTATGTTGCATTACTTTGAAGTATGCTTTCTGAGCACGGAATTCCTATTTTTTCCTCAGTTATTGCATTTTAATCTTACTTCTCTACGGTTGCTTTGATCGAACTCCAGAATATTTAGACGAAGTCAATACAGTTACACTTTTTGGTGAATATATATGCGATTTCCGTACAGTATAGAATTGCGTCATCTGTGAATTAGTTGGTATAACAGTAGAATATTTAGGCATAATTGGGGGAAGGTGATAGTTCTCGCGATTACAAATTCTCTTCAAGAAATTTGTCAGATAAAGTTATAATGTCACGACTTCAACTCAAAAGGTGTGCGTTATGATTAACATGCTGGCCTTAAGTTTGCCTAACACGTGTTTGTATTGTCTTCTGACCTTAAACTTTTAAGCAATGTCTAAGGAAGAAAGAATAATTTGTCACGAAATTGTTGCTGTGCAGTTAAAGGGGTCTTGAAAATGTCTTTAAAATAATTATTGTGGGACTGTCATAGTGGCAGCTTATGACCCCACTGACCGAGGGGCGAAAACGTTGTCGAAGGCGTTAGAGTTTGTTTAAGCATTCAAGTATTTTCATGAACTTGTGGCATGTTGATTGGCTCAGTGAAATCGCAGAAAACAGTGCAGGCAAAGGAGATTAAGCTACGCCTCCGTACTTCTGAAGGGTGGGAAATTTTCGTTTTCAATTTTTGAATGCGTTTGCATGCTAGCACAAAATTTATCATGCTAGAGTGAATATAATGTGTAACTTTAGCTCTGTACAGCACAGTGCAGATATGTTGCGACGCCCACTAGGGGCTGTAGTAACTACGCAAAAAATAAACCCCCAGATTACTCCATGCCTCTCCGGCAATGTCGTCTCGCAGAGAGAAAGTCGAATGACTTGTACCCACCTTGTAAACGTGATTGTCGGCTTCTGGCAGTGTGCAGTGCTACACTGTTTTTCAGATGTACGATAAGGAACAATTTCTCGTCACCTCCAGGGCCTCCAGGGTTTCAGGGCCTTTTTATAGTACAAACGAGCCCAAAACAATGAAATGAGATGTTGTCGCTCAACCTAATTGGCGTGCATTACCCTTGCTTCAATATTTAGGAGTGTTAAACGTGTCACTTGGTTAGTATTCATTTTTAATCTAGATTATCACCTCCAGGATAGCGGTAATTCATTGAAAATAAAGTAAGTGTGTATTCAGAAAAGTCGAACATCCTAAAGCGCACTCGTCACGCACGTATGCAACGAGCAGTTAAGCTGCTGATGCATGAATGATAATTTTTTAACACATTGTTTTACAAACATCGGCCACTATTGAAATTGAAAAAAAAAGGAGTTTTTTCTGTGATTCCTTTACTTGCATGCTATTCTAAGGTCCTAGAGCGTTATACTTAGACCTTTCCTTGAAAAAAGTGATATGTAATCTTGCTATGCGTGTTGTCATCGAAATTGTCATAAAGAGCAATCAAAGATTTTTGGGCTGTACTTTAGTCAAGGAATATAATGAAAGTGTTGCCTCATAGGAACGAAATTTCGGGGAGAGCCTGCCAAGCAAGTGAAATGAATGAAGGATTTTATCCAGTAAGATAGGTGCGAATAAGATTTGGCGTCGCACGTGAGATGTTCAATAAAAAAACTGCCTCTGCAAAGCATGCTGCCTAACCAACGTGATCAATGTGGCTATTAAAATATCACGCTTCGTAAGTAAAATTCCCCTGGCAACTACACTGCTGGAGTCTGAGCCTATCGGCAGACGTGCTTGCTTCAAGCTCACTCCACGGCAGCGACGGCATGAAGACAGTGCCGAGCACACGGTAGCAGCGCTGATCAAAATAGCTACATGAACGTGCGTGGCGTGAGAAACGCATGTCGGACATTTGGTTTGGTTATCAAAGAAACACAACATAAGTAAACATCAGCGCCACCACTCAGTCATCAGTTCAACTGTTCAGCGACGTCAGCTTGATTGTCCCACTATGTTTTCGCCGACTCAACACGTGCCTCCCGCATGCGTGTTTGTGGGTCTTTGTCCACTTTCGAGTAAGCTCTTTCGTTCTATCTGCAGCAAAAAATATTTACATTCCCGAGGGCACCAAAGGTCGACACTCAGCACTGTAGTGCCGATTCTTTCGCTTTTATAAAAACAAATAGCAGATAAATAGCAGGGCAGGTTGTCACCAGGGGGGCTCACATCATGGCGGTAACGCGGCTGTGAGAGGATAAGTCGTGAGCGCGGTGAAATTTAAAGTGAGACATCGTAGTCACATTGTGATATAACTTTTAACACGATAGCATATGAGAGCTCATGTCACGGAAATCCGGCCGCCGGCGTCTTCCCCGTTGGTTGTGAGTGAAAAATTGTCTGCGTGTCTGTGACCGAAAAAGCAAGTTACAGAGATGACCGCGGGAGGCCGCTACTTGTCCACGTGTGCACGTGCAATCACACCGAAAAAGCCATGCATTCGAAGAAAAAAAAAGTGCGGTAGTTTTTTTTGTCTTTGCCGGGCCTGCCAACCCTGCCTGCTTAGCTTCCAGCGCTTTGGTCGGGACGAGAGAAGAGATAATGCAATTGCAGCATGCGACAAACCTTTGCAACTCCACTCGAACTGAACGGATTCTTAAAATTTTTGCGGCTTTGAATGCGTGAGGCAATAAGGTCTTCTAGTGAATTGATACCATGGTTACTTGAAAAAGTGTTTCAGGGCCCCTTTACCTCAGTTTGTTCGACAGGTGTCACGACGAAAACGAGCCCATCCAATCTACTGTGTGCATGTGTGTGTGTGTGTGTGTGTAACAAATCATATTACTAAGTGTTACAAGCTGCCACTCTAGCGTCGCCAGCGCGAAGTCGGCGACGGGAATGACAGCAGGTTGGTTCGTTCCGTACGCAAGCAGAGACAGTGAAGAGATCAGAGACGTGGGAAAACAAAACAAATTTTACTCTAGTGATATGGCAGCACACGGGATCTAATACAACACTTCGATACAACTAACAAAATACAACGACACTTGATACACTTAAAGAAATATATAACAGAAACAATAAATCAGCTTATGAGAGAGAACTATTACAAACTACACAAACTAACAAGAATAGAATGACGGAGGAGAAAGTTCGAAGATATAAACAGGTGAAGGCATACGTGTGATGACCGGCAGCGTTGTGTCCCCGACGATAGGATGCGAGAAGTCGAAGAGAGTTCTGGCACGACTGCGATGTCGGCGGTATTGCAACGCTGGTGGCTCCGGGAGGCTAGTGCTTGCAGGTGACTTCGAGCAGGTTGAGCTAACTCGAGGCGAAGTCCCGATGTCTACGTTGCAGACGTTAATATCGCGTCACAGCTAGACGAACGGCTAAGTTTAGGTGGCCAGCCGATACAGAGCCACACTAAAAACTTCTAGAAGAGATGCTTGTTGATCTGGTTCTACACCATGTTGGTCAGCGACTAGTCTGCCTAGCAGAGCAAACTCCTGCGCTTAAATCCCCCTCGGGTCTCCTCGCTCTCTTCCTTGAAGACAAGAGACCTCTACCTGGGTCCAATCATGCACGTTTGATTGATGGGAAACTCCGCCCCAAAAATATTTTGGCCCCACCCCTTTTTAATTGGGAGAGGGCCCGCTACTAGCGAGAGTGACAACCTGTCGGGCTGTTGCCATACGGCTTGGCCACCAGAGCGTTTCCCACACTTTTTTCCGTGGGAACGGTCAACCACTTAGCTCTCAGCCGTGGCGTCTCGTAGTCTAATCCTTTTTCGGGGTATACCGTGGCCTTCTACGACCTTGCAGACGCCGCCACAGTTACAAAAGGGTTCACCGTCGGCGGCGACGTTCTAAGAAGAGCACTCCATTCTGCCCTTCTCGGCTCCCTTTCAGCGCCGCCGTTTCTCCCGGTCAGTCGGGGAGTATGGCGCCAGTTAATTGCCGTGACGCGGTGTCGCCAAAAATAGCCGTCCGTGACATTGCCCCCCACTTTCAGAATGTTATTCATAACATTTGTACACACGGAGGGGAATTTTTTTGACAACAAGGAACAAAACACCACCAACAAGCGAGGCATGAGGACTGTCCCTCTCATACACAACATACATAGGCAGAGTGCATCAAAGTAACAACAAAAGGAAAAACAAACAATCGTTAGAGTACCAGCTTCATTTACACGCAACAATATCAATGCGCCATACAACCAAGAAGAGGAAATAGCCGTGTACGGCAGCCATCAATACAGAAAACACTGCACGAATGTATACTACGAAACAAAACGGAACAGGTGCGCTCCTTTACTGTAGGGCAATCTTTCAATGTGCATTACAGCAAGTAAAACAACCAAGGCACCAAGCAAAAAGAAAATAACTCAAAATACACTTCTTATACAATGAAATACGTACATACAAACAGAAAACAACCGACGGAAGGAAAAAAAAACAACATGCTCATAGACCTCAAGTCTCAATGCGCGCAACGACAACTGTACCGGGTCACGCCAACCTTAATCAATTTACGAAATCATTCGGTTTATGCTAACATCTTCCTCAAATGCTCATTCATACCACATCCCCATGGCAGTGGAGCCATACGATGCCACACTAAACCTTTGAAAAAAAAACTACAAAAATGACACAGGAACACCACTTTAAAACCAAATATAAACAAACAAATATGTTTCCATAAACTCCTGTGTCCGACTCTCCAGCCTACAGCCGTCGCTCCCTCTTCAGTCGCATTCGTGGCGGTCGAGGACTCGGCGGATTCCGAGGGCGCCCGAGGCAACGTCGCGTAAGTGCTACAAGCTGAACGGCAGCGCTACGCCTCATTTGCGATTTCGGACGACTTCTGTCAATCTGGCGGAGGGAACCCGAGCAATGCAAGGGAAAGAGTGACGGTGTCTTCTTAGGTCTAGCCGAGCGGTGTTTAGCTATTGTCGCTTTTCTTGTAGGACCCCTTCCACACTCCCGTCCCCGCAAAGCTCTTAATCTCCGGCGCGCATTCCGTCGCGCGAATGCGCGCTGTGGTCTACCCTTTCGCCGCTGGCGCCTTACTTCCCGCCCCAAAGGCCTCTTCGCTGAACTGGCTGTTGAGCCACCCTCTTTCCTTTTTCCCCGATGCTTGCATCTTCCTTCGTGCCTTCGCTTTGTCGCGCGCGTACCCTTCACTTGTCTACGGCGACGTCTGCGACCAACTTTTTCTGCACCGTTAGGAAATTGGCCTCGGTTCGCGTCATCGATGGGTTTACAGCTCAAGGGTGCTTCTGCACCACCTGCCCTACTGCTTCGACACTTTGATTTCTCGGCAGTGTTGCCTTGTCGGGCCGGTTGACTTGCGCTAACCTTGTGCTCACGCACCCCACGAAACTGGCACCTTCCATTTGATTTCATTTGCAAAGGACCCGCTGTCCCCTTTTCCTTCGTCCGGCAGTTCAGACGCATACAAATGAACTTTGACGCTGACGCAAAATGCCTAGTCCTGCTTGCTGCGCTAATAGGCTTTAAACTTTTCTGAACATGCGTAGAGCTGCTTGTCTCACTCACGACTTTGCGACGTCTCTTGCGTCTGCGCCGCTTTCTGCGTCTCGTCTCTGAGCCTACCGCTCGCAGCTCAAGGTCGCAAACACTCTCACTGCACTCGTCTGCTTTCTCACAGTATTCGTCCGCTGTGAAACCCGCGCCGTCTAAATGATTTTCGAGAAAATCACATATTCCACACTCTAGATCGGCGGACAGCTCGACGCTCTCAGAAACAGTGCAGCTACTTTCCCGCAAAAAATCTCGCTCGTCTTGCTGGGAGCTGCCTACAACCACACTATTCTTCTCACTCTCTGCTTTCGCTGCTTTTCCTGAGCTTTCTCCGGTGTTCTTGATGTCTTCGAACTCATTTGCAAGATCCACCATTGCAACAAACACAGTTGAGGTCTGTACCAGCTTTTCTACAGCTATCCTAGCTGTTTCTCTAACAGTTGACTGGCACAGCCCCTCGTCGCACTTGCTCTGGCCTTCGTCGGCCTCTCTAATCAGCGCAGCATCTTTAGCAGCACTCAAATTTGGTTCTTCATCGAACCTGCTGCTGTCTTTAAACGTACTAGCCTTCTCTACAACTCTGGGCTGCACCTCGCACTTCTCGTGCGCTACACTGCTACTCTCATTGAGGCGAATCTTTAATTGCAGTAACTGCACTTCCCGTTCTCCGGCTTCCCTTGCCGCTTCTCGTTCTTTCGCCCTTTCTTCCCGGGCCCATGCTCGCTCTTCTCTGGCTAACGCCTGCGCCTGTTCCTGCTGCTCCTTAACCCATTGTCTCAGTTCGGCGCCCTCGAGGCCTAACTGTTTACCTTGCGTGATCCACTTATCACAATCCATACACTCCATACTGCAAGTGTCACTATAATGCCACTATAAAACCAGCTCAATCTTATGCAGGATGCAACCGCTTCAACTGTGCGGCTCTATCACCACGCTGTCCGCACGGTTCTCGTTCACCCCTCACTGTCTTACTCTTTGTACGGAACGTCCTGTCTCGCGGACGCCAGTTTTGTTACAAGCTGCCACTCTAGCGTCGCCAGCGCGAAGTCGGCGACGGGAATGACAGCAGGTTGGTTCGTTCCGTACGCAAGCAGAGACAGTGAAGAGATCAGAGACGTGGGAAAACAAAACAAATTTTACTCTAGTGATATGGCAGCACACGGGATCTAATACAACACTTCGATACAACTAACAAAATACAACGACACTTGATACACTTAAAGAAATATATAACAGAAACAATAAATCAGCTTATGAGAGAGAACTATTACAAACTACACAAACTAACAAGAATAGAATGACGGAGGAGAAAGTTCGAAGATATAAACAGGTGAAGGCATACGTGTGATGACCGGCAGCGTTGTGTCCCCGACGATCGGATGCGAGAAGTCGAAGAGAGTTCTGGCACGACTGCGATGTCGGCGGTATTGCAACGCTGGTGGCTCCGGG
Source organism: Rhipicephalus annulatus (assembly GCA_013436015.1). Taxonomy (NCBI): domain Eukaryota; kingdom Metazoa; phylum Arthropoda; class Arachnida; order Ixodida; family Ixodidae; genus Rhipicephalus; species Rhipicephalus annulatus. The sequence goes on from WOVY01002005.1 coordinate 53,046, forward strand.
AGGCTAGTGCTTGCAGGTGACTTCGAGCAGGTTGAGCTAACTCGAGGCGAAGTCCCGATGTCTACGTTGCAGACGTTAATATCGCGTCACAGCTAGACGAACGGCTAAGTTTAGGTGGCCAGCCGATACAGAGCCACACTAAAAACTTCTAGAAGAGATGCTTGTTGATCTGGTTCTACACCATGTTGGTCAGCGACTAGTCTGCCTAGCAGAGCAAACTCCTGCGCTTAAATCCCCCTCGGGTCTCCTCGCTCTCTTCCTTGAAGACAAGAGACCTCTACCTGGGTCCAATCATGCACGTTTGATTGATGGGAAACTCCGCCCCAAAAATATTTTGGCCCCACCCCTTTTTAATTGGGAGAGGGCCCGCAACTAGCGAGAGTGACAACCTGTCGGGCTGTTGCCATACGGCTTGGCCACCAGAGCGTTTCCCACACTTTTTTCCGTGGGAACGGTCAACCACTTAGCTCTCAGCCGTGGCGTCTCGTAGTCTAATCCTTTTTCGGGGTATACCGTGGCCTTCTACGACCTTGCAGACGCCGCCACAGTTACAAAAGGGTTCACCGTCGGCGGCGACGTTCTAAGAAGAGCACTCCATTCTGCCCTTCTCGGCTCCCTTTCAGCGCCGCCGTTTCTCCCGGTCAGTCGGGGAGTATGGCGCCAGTTAATTGCCGTGACGCGGTGTCGCCAAAAATAGCCGTCCGTGACACTAAGTATGCACTTGGTGGTTGAAGGGTGCACTATGGGTCGGATTTTGCTATCGAGTTCAACTCTTACAGGCGAAGCTTAAGGGTCTCACAGTTTTACCTTTACTTTTGCGTGCGCGTGTGTACAGTCTGCGCGATAAAGCTGATAGATGAGCCGTGCCACTTGTGAGTGTTGCGGCGTGAGCACTACTGCTCCTCTGCAAGAGCATACGTAGTGGGCGAACTCTATATTGATAGTGATATGTGGGGTTTAACGTCCCAAAATCACCACATGATTATGAGACCCGCCGTAGTGGAGTGCTCCGGAAATTTGGACCACATGGGGTTCTCAAGATGCACCCAAGTCTGAGCACACGGGCCTACAAAATTTCCGCCTCCATCGGAAATGCAACTACCGCAGCCGCGATTCGATCCCGTGTATACTTCTATGCTCCAGTGCATGGTGATGAAGAAGACAAAGCATATAGACTGGCGCGAACAAATCTCTGTGGCTGGCGCTGCTCGCTGAATTGGCTGAAAATATATCTGTGACTACCACTCCGAGTCGGTCTCCTTCTCGTAACATACTTTGTGGAGGTGCTGGGTAGACAGGCCAGGCAGATGGGCGGGCGACCGGGGAGGATGTAGCCGAGTCTTGAGCGGTGATGTTGAAAACCGCGAGAAAGCGTCCAGTTCAAAGTTCTCTGGCGAGGACGGAAATCGCACAACTCTGAATCGGTCTCCTTCACGTAACAATATTCTATACGCCCCGCCGCGGTGGTCTAGTGGCTAAGGCACTCGGCTGCTGACCCGCAGGGCGCGGGTTCGAATCCCGGCTGCGGCGGCTGCATTTCCGATGGAGGCGGAAATGTTGTAGGACCGTGTGCTCAGATTTGGGTGCACGTTAAAGAACCCCAGGTGGTCGAAATTTCCGGAGCCCTCCACTACGGCGTCTCTCATAATCATAGAGTGGTTTTGGGACGTTAAACCCCACATATCAATCAATCAAATCAACAATATTCTATAGCATATTCACTTCGTTTTCAAGTTTCTTTATGTGAGGTACCCATGATAACTGCCGATCAAGTATCACTCCGAGAAACTGATGCTGTGTCACAGTCATTAGTGGTTCTCCTTCTAAGCTGAGATTGATGTTATTGAAATTCTTAGGGGTGAAAGGCAATACAGCTGTCATTGCGTGCGAGAGAACCATTTCTCTTTCGTTTAAAAAGTGGTTAATGCTGTTTATGCCATCGTGCAATGCAATCT
>WOVY01002005.1:60000-183835 GCA_013436015.1 Rhipicephalus annulatus
AGTTAGTTGGCTGAACTCAGACGTGTGTTGTAGAAGAGGCAATAAATGATGTAAAAGAAGTGAAATTTATTGGGGCATTCTTGCCGTATATAGAGCATTAGGTCTTAGCAAAATATTTTTCAGTCATTTCAACTTTCTATCCTGAAGAAGAAATTTTATTTGGTCAAAAAGGGGCTGTGTGACATGCTGTTTACTCCAAACACCATTTGCTGCAAATGTTCTCGACAAAACCAACCTGCGAAATTGTTGAATGGTTCAGCCAGCGTTAGTCAGACGACTGCTCATTCAGAGGTAGATCCAGGAATTTGGTTTACTTTATTAGTTTCAAGCTAAGCTTTTAGATCACTGAACTCACATGTACAGAGAGACGTCGGGTTTCAAAGGTAATAACTTGTACCTGAAACACTAAAACAATGTGCTTTCATCGCGGAAAAAAATGACACGTGTGCCTTAAAAATGTTACTTCCGGTATAAACGAGAAATCATGAAGTTTTGTGGCTGAAGCAGATCAACAAAGTACTATCGGGATATGAGAGCTATTAGGTTTTTTTTCATGTTCGGTGGATCAATTGTGCTACAACAGGCACACGTCTTCAATTATAAATTGACCGTAAAAACAAATTGGTATTCGTGCCTTCCTCCCCCCCCCCTCCAAAAAAAAGAAAATAGGTGCTCAATCACTGGAGATTCTAAACTCATGAAAGCTTTCAAGGTTTCAGAGACGGTATCGCACAAGTGACAGTTTTTCTAAGCGTAGGTGAAGCAAACTTGGATTTGAAAATTGAATTGCTGAAGCACACGTGGATAGGAAAATTGAATTTGTACAGTCATGTTCCCTACAGTAAGCGTGGTAATATTTAGAAAGCGCAGGAACAAATAGATATGCCTGCTTTTATCAGTTTATTACAGGGTAGAAACGTGAAAAAAAACTGTTATCTACGTAATATAGAAAAAAATCAAACATTACTTATAGAAATTGTTTATTGTTATGTAATATGCTCGGTAAAACTAACACACATTTATTGTGGTCATTACCGATTGGCTTAAGACCTCGGAAACATATTTACAGTGTTGCCTTTGCTTATTCGTATTCGCGGTTGACATATTGCGTGATTTCAGGGGGCTGTAAGCCTATTGTCAATTTTTTTGAATAAGACACTGACATTGGTGAACTGCTCGTTCTTCATGGCAGTGAGTTTTTGAATAAGTTCGAAAGTTTAGAAATACACAGTGAGTTGTATTTTTTGAAAAATGCACGCGACAGCATAGAAAGAGTTTCCAGCGGCTGTCAACAAAATGCGGAAAAGGAGTAGTTATGCCGCACACATGTAGTCATTGAAGAAGAAAGGAGGAAGAATGCAAGAAAAATACCGCCCAAGCGCTCCATACAAACGGGTAACTATATAGCGAAGCTGAAATATGCGGCCCCGTTGTTTCGGGGACACGGCGCTGGCGAGACGGCGCCGTACCTCTATTGCTACGTCGGTGCATTGGAAGTTGGTGGGAATGTCGACAACTTTTCCCATAACCGCATATTGTCCGTTCACGTGTGTCGATTGCCGAATGTACATGAGCGGTGGACGCGGGGCCGCTTTTGCTATTACTGGCAGACATTGAGCCTGGGTGAATGCGAAGGAATTGGTGGATAAACGTAGCCTTTGTTAAATGATTCTTTTCACGTTCGAGAGAACCGAAACTGATTGATGTCGTGAGCAGCCGGGAACCACCACGTTAGTACCTGCATGACATTGCTCCGTTCTTGTTGAGGCTAGATCTTGTCGATCATTTCCAGGTTGTTGTAAAACCAATGGCAATCACAAATGTCGTAGCCGAAGCCGAAAAGAATCACAGCATATTCACGGAGTGAATGATAATGAGTGGGGCGAAGCATCCATCCGTCTGTCTGTGTTTCCGTCCATCCGTGCTTTCAACCGTCTGGCCGTCCGTGCTCTCGTCCGTCTGTCCATTTGTGCTTCCATCCGTCCGTGCTTTCGTGCTTTCATCCGTCTTTTCCGTCCATGCTTCCGTAAGTCCGCCCGTCCGTCCTTGCTGGCGTAAGTCCGTCCGCGCTTCCGTGCGCCCGTCCATCCGTGCTTTCGTCGGTCCATATGTCCACCCATACCCCCGTGCTTCCGTCAGTCCATCCGTGCTACAGTCCATCTGTCGATCCCTCCATGCTGTCTGTCAGTCCGTTCTTTCCGTCCACCCACCTTTCCGTCTGTCTGTGTTTCTGACGTCTCTCTGCCTGTCAGTCCGTCCATCCACCCATCCATTCATCTGCTCGTCCATCCATGTAGAGAACACTCCAAGTACCGTCATCTCGCATTTTTCATCATATATTCATCAGTTACAAGTACCACCATATAGCGGATATTGCAAGGACTAAAACGAGAGCTCGCTACTACATACAGAAGACGCTCGACACACGCATTAGAGCTTCGCCCCTAAAACTGCTAGAGAAACTACTGCTGAAAGCGGGTGTTCGCCTAGGCGAACATGGTCGAACAGTTATAGAGTTTCTTAATATACACTACAGGGAACTCTGGCACTAGTGTCTATGGGAGCTACGCAATGTGCTCAGAAAATACGCGATGTGCTCGGAAAATCTCAAGGAAAAGAAAGATCAACTCTCGCGGGACCTGACTGATGTAGACAAGGTCGCTTCAGCTCCATTAACCTAAATTTGGGGAATGATGAAGCATGCTGTGGGCGGTTTTTTTACACGAAAATTGCTGCTAATGGCAAATGAACTACAAAGAAGATAATTAATGGAGTGTCTGACCGAGGTAATATTCCTCTGTTTTGAGAGAGATATCTTTGATGAGCCTTTATAAGTGCCAAGCCTAGAAACTGGCGCGTGGAAGGGGGTTGCCAGCTGCACTAACATTCTGAAAACATTTGGTCAGTATATGGCCTACCCTAAAGTGCTTCTTATTGGTTCCCCTTTTTTATATGCCTGGTTTCAGTTCCTTACAGCAAGTGGAGAAGCGTGTCTCAGCTCCACTAACGTGGACGGTTATTTGTTAGCCTAACAGCTGGATTTTTCATTTTTGGAGGACTCGCTGGGCACCGCGTTTTCGCAAATACGTTTAGGGCGACTAACTCTTCAAAGGAAAAAAAAACACTCGGAATGAGGGGAGCTACCAATGCGAGCCAGAGAAATTATCTTTTTAGTATTCTGTTATCGTTCAGAGAAATTCATTGTTCTTGCTATAGTTGCGGTCTCATCAACTATTCGAGCTGGCTACGTGGTGGTTGCAGCAGTGTTTTTTTTATTTCACTTCATTTATTGCATCCTTAAAGGCCCAAGGGCATTACTTAAGAGGGGGGGGGGGCAACAAATACGCTGTAAGGGTGAACAATTCAGTGTGAACAACTTATCATAAACAATACAGTTCTAAATACGCAAATGGTAGTTTGGTCCAGAATGACAACAAAAACTATTCAATAAATGAACAAAAGAAACTTTTGACTGGGACAATGAACACAAACAATATGGTAAAATATTATACATACTGTACGCTGGTGGGATATATCTACAGCCATGTGTTATTGGGTGAAATCAAAGTGGGATTCCAATTTTGCGCGGAATGATGTGCGGTCAGGTTTGGTTACTATGGAGCCGGAAAGGCAATTCCAAAGTGTAATTGCTTGGACAAAAAGGATTCGTTCATTGCAGATGTACGGCCGTTGATTGGTGCAATGGGGATAGAATGGTTAATGCAAGAAAAAGTTCTGTTAGGAGGCTGTACAAGTTTGTGTTTTGATTTCGGTCGGAAAAAAAACTGTGCAGGAGGCATAAGCGTGAGATCAGGCGGCGTGACGTGAGAGATGGTAGTTGGATTGATTATTTTAGGGCGGTGACGGTGATTTCTCTGGAGAACTGTGAGGTTATAAAGCGGGCAGCGCGGTTTTGGACTGATTCTAGTTCGTTAGCGTGATATGCCTGGGATGGATTCCAAATGGACGATGCATATTCGAGCTTTGGGCGTACGTATGTTAAATATGCTAGTTTTTTACCGTCAGAAGAGGCTGATTTTAGATTACGGCGCAGAAATCCAAGCCTGCGCAGAGCGTTTGAGCAGATGGACTGCACGTTCGGTGCAAACGAAAGAGTTGGGCAGCCGCTTATTGTACTCGTATGAGTTCAGCAAAAGCGGCCAAAGCCTCTCGTATAGCCGCTGCTAGCCACCACAACATTTTTGTTGCCTGCGATATGTTGGAACTTCGTGTTCCTTAGCGTTAGGCGCGCTTTTGGTCATGAGTTGTATCACATAAAAGTTTATAACTGGACGATCCTGAACAAATGCGGGACATTTAACTGTCCCGACAAGGACGGCGTGAGACTTGGGAGTGGGGATGATGCACAGAAAGTCGGGACAGTCCTACTAAATCCAGAATGGTTGGTCACCCTGGATATGTTCAAGCAGTGGTGTTTCGAGTAGATGACCTTACCGTAGATTTGTACGTTTGTGCTCTTAGTTAAGAGACTCCAGGGCCTTGTTAAGTATTGTAGGGAATTGTGACACCGCTGCTAAGCCAAACATGCTGCATAAGAAATAGCGACAAACCTTTGACACACAATATGCTTAGTTCATACTGGTGGCGAGCAGAAAAATTTAACCAGTTTTAGTGGTACATACCTGTTCATGCATATAGCACGTTCGCAGGATAGCCACTGGTCATTAAGGATATGTGACAGGATTACCAGAGAGCGCAAGCGTGTCAGGGGGAGACAGAAAGTTAGGTGGGCAGATGAGATGAAGAAGTTGCAGGTGTAAATTGGTAGCATCGAGCACAGGACCGAGTTGACTGGCGGGTCATGGGAAAGGCCTTTGTCCTGCAGTGGACGTAGTCAGGCTGCTGCTGCTGCTGCTAATAATGATGATCACAATTTATCATGAACAGTAGTGATGACAGCAAGCCGAGACCATAACGTATTTCGCGCCTAGAAGAAATTTTACTCTGCTTTATTACCCATGATTTGTACGCGAGTATGTATTAAGCAAAGTAAAGCTATATTGGTTAGTGACGAAAATAATAGCCGTTAATCCCTGAAGCACTGTGCTGATATTGACCCCTGAAGCATACTCATACCAGCACATAGTCCGAATACATTACAAATATGAAGGATCGTGCTTAAAATCATGATGGTGCTTTAGAACTAAGAAAACGCTGGCAAAGCTAGAACAATCAAAGCAGTAACTAGACTGATCTCCGAAGCACCGTTAATGCTTGCTGGAAAAGTGCGAAGTAAACTAGTAAGCGTTCACCAGTTCCAAAAGAAACATCGCAAAGACAACACATGAATGTACCATATGAAGGTGTGAAGTAGAATTCAGTGATATAATTAACCTGACGAGGAAGTAACTATAGCCTCAGAAACAATGTATCAAAGGAGAATAATGGGGTAGGTATAAAAGGCGGTTGTGCTCTGCTCCAACATTCAGAAGGAAGCTCTTGATTATAAGGACCCAAATTTTCCCTGCAAAGCACAAGTGTGGCAAGATTGCTAACGATTTCATGAAAGTAACAAGGGTGACGAGGGGATACTTTTCTGAACTCTTGACGGAGTTCGCTGGCAGGTCAACCATTTTAGAGGTGAAGCTCCTAAAGCCGTGCGTCTAAACATGCTTGCCTCTTTGTCGTGGTACGCGGCCACGTAGTTGTGTTTATCTAACAATTTCCTGCCGATGGCGTGGATCCCTTCACGGTGATCTTCACGACCAACCATGAGCCTAATTTTAAATGCAAATGCATTTCTTTGTCGGGCTATATCAGGTGTCTGTCGGGATCCGTCTATTGCCCTCTCCCATAGCTACAGCTGCGAGCGCGCTTTTCCTTAGCAACCGGAGCCCCCACCATGTCACACTTCGGCGTCGGCAGCTGTCAGCAACAGCTGCGGGCACGTGCACTTATGCTTGCCCCCAATAAAAACAACAACAATCAGAGCACCCAAGTCCTTGTTTTAAACTTGACTTCCAACTACCTAAATGCAGTACGTTTGAAGCGCGTTTGTAGTGTTTGTGTAGAATATGTGTTTATAAGACGCTTACATTGAATTGAATTGACATGAAAGCTTATTTGCCTTGAACAAAAAAAAACTTACAGGAGGAGGAGCAGAGAACAAAGGCTATGCAGCCTGACAAAGGGCCTCTGCTCCTAAATATAGTTTGGCACGCAGACCACAGAGGATCTGCATATTCAAGAAATACTTTAAATATATTACTGCACAAAAATACAACAAAGATTAGCATAGTTTTACTAGGCAGTGTGAGATAAACACAAAAAATTATTCACAAAGCAACATTTCCGCAGACGTGAAAATACAACAGCACAACATGAAACAGCAGCACATCAAAATACAAAATGACAATCTCATACCATTGAGCAAAATATTAGAAATAAATATATAAAACACAAGATATTAGGCAAGATATTAGAAATCAAACTTTATGTAGCGTTCTCAATATCATGATGCATTAGTTTGGTTTTGACAATGGTGTTAGAAGGTGTGAAATAGTAATCCAGGAGACCTTGTAGACAATTTAAAATAGGTATTTGGTGTTGAAATTGTTTTTTACCATATTTGGTCCTAAGAGTTAGGATCTTGTGGTGTTGCTTACACATGTGGTAATTAGTACTTCCGGGTGTTTTCTGAGGACATTGAGGCTTATTTTGTTTGACCTATAGCAAAAGTTTGAGGTAATACAGCTGTGTTACTTTTAAAATTTCATATTTTTCAAAGAGTGGTTCAATTTTTAAGTCTTTGATAGTGCTGTTGTATTGCTCAAACGCTAGTAAGACTGTTTTCTGGAGAACTTGTAGTTTTTTATAGTTTGTGTGGTAGTTCCCCATACTAAGATAGAGTACGTCACTTTAGAAAAGAAAAGTGCGCAATATAACTATATTTGTAACCATTTTGGCAAAACTGCGCTGTGCTTTTATAAGCATCCCACGGTTCTACCAAGTTCTATTGTTAATTTATCTACATGTGTATTTCATGTCAAGCCTTCGGTAAACCATACGCCTAAAAACTTCTGGCTGGTGACCTGCTCTATCTCGCTGTCATCAAATAAAACAGTCGGACTGTAGCTACGCGGCTTATTAGTTGGGGCAAATACTATGTATTTCGTTTTGTTAACGTTTAGTTGCAATTTATTTAAACTAAGATAACCCGACACCTGATATACCTAGTCATTACCCTGGTGTTCAAGCGATAGAATGAATGCACCTCTGAAGAATATGTTAGTGTCATCTGCATACATTAGTACTTGGGCGATTGTGGGATCTCTCACAGGTCGTTTATTTAAATTATGAATAACAGAGGGCCAAATATTGACATTATGACCGTCAGGCCATTGACGTCGTGCCGATGACGTCGTCAACGAGTACTACTTTGCTCGAAGCGGCAAGGATGGTGTATACTTTGGCGTTGACCACGTTGCTCACGTTATGGTAATCTCATAGATGTTGTACAACATTGCCTACAGGCACCCGACAGTGAACCAGAGGGCGCGACGAAGCTTTTTGGGCTGCCTCAGCATTGTTGGCACCGACCACCAGGGATACCAAAAAAATGAAACTCTCGCTGAACACACTGAGACGCTAAGTGTCAATGCCCTTTTTGGCGCATTTTAAAAGAATACTTCCTCTGCGGATACATAATTAACCGTGACTTCCCTGCTCACAAATAAAAAAAGAAAATAATATGCACGAAGAAGTCTGGTTCTGCTGCGTCTGCTCACTAGTTTACGCATTTGAAGACTCGGTTTGGCTGCGCCTACTCGCTATAGGCTGTGTGCTCTGGCACTACCATCAGATCTCGTAAACTGCATTGCTGGGTGCCTACAGCGGAGACAGAGTCTTTGTGGTGAACGTGTACCTCCCGCCCAACCTCGCTCTTGACGCCGTCGCCGTGCAACTGGACGCGGCTATGGAAAGTGTGTGTATGCGCTCCAAAGTGTTTGGCCCCGTCGTCTTGGTGGCTTTAACGTAGACGTGAAAAAGAAGAGCGGCGACTGGTTCGTGGAGTACTTGGGGTCAAAGTATTCTATTCAGTGTACCTCCGCTGAGTCTAAGTGTCCGACTAACATTCACGGAAGTTGCATTGATCTCGCCTCTACCCGAAACTTTGACGTGCACATGCTTGTCAAAGACCCTTTGGCTGTACACTTTAGCGACCACAAGGCTGAGATTATGGCCGTCAGGTACAATGACAACGCAAACAGGTGCTGATGAATGTATAAATAAATGGTTACGGTACAAATCCTCGTGCCACCATTAATTGAGGACAATAAAGTTACTACGTCATGTATTCTCGGCGCAAGAAATGGAATCGCATTTCTTTATGATTTTCTTCGTGGAGGTGGGAGAGAGAGAGAAATAAACGTCTATTTAAAAACAGTGTTCCGAGCGAGGCCCGGTATCACCCTAAGGTGGAAGGGTTCCCTGGTGCAGGAACCCTCTGGCTTCGACTGCCTTCTTGGCCCTGTTGACGAATTGTCGCTGGTCTTCCAGGTCCTCGAGGACGAGCTCAGCCTCTCACGTTTTGATCTGCGGGTCGTCGTTTATTCTTGGGGGTTTGGTCCCGCTCCAGCTGCATGTCGTGGTTTGCATCGCATCGGCATTCCAGGAGCAAGAGTGCCAGATTTTTTGGTACGCTGCAGAGCGGGGACATGTTCCCATGTGTTTTTGGGTATAGGCGGTGCATTGTTATGTCACGGAAGTAAGTATTGCTTTGCGGGCGTTTGAAGATCACGCTCTCTTTCTTGGTTAGTTTTGGATTGGATGAAGAGTACACCAATCGCTGAAACTTGTATAGTTGAAGTAGCGACGAGTAGGTATTTTCTACTACCTCCATCTCTGCAGCCACGGATCGGGTATCCTTTAGTCCCAGGGCAGCCCGGCTGACGTGCTCGCGGGCAATGGCGTGGGCCTCTTCGTTTCTCTGTAGACACTCGTGTACAGGAACACGGATTAAGCAGGTATATGAAAGTGCAGAACTTCATCGTTGCAGGACGTCATTTTGTTTTTGTCGGTGAGGCCTCATCAAGTGTGAGGTCCAAGAGACGTCTTCCAGCTCTTTCATAGTAGAGTAACATGTACTCTAAATTGTTAGCCAATTTTTCTAGGCACGTTCTACGACTCACCCAGCAGGTGGCGCTAGGGTGGACGGACGAATGAACGCACAGACGGATGGATGGATGGACGAATGGACAGACAGACAGACAGACAGACGGACGGACGGACGGACAGACGGACGGACGGACGGACGGACGGACGGACAGACGGACAGATGGACAGACAGACAGACAGACAGACAGACGTACGAAAGAACGGACAAACGGACAGACAGACGTACGAACGAACGGACAAACGGACAGACAGACGTTCGAACGAACGGACAAACGGACAGACAGACGTACGAACGAACGGACAAACGGACAGACAGACGTACGAACGAACGGACAAACGGACAGACAGACAGACAGACAGACAGACGTACGAACGAACGGACAAACGGACAGACAGACAGACAGACGTACGAACGAACGGACAAACGGACAGACGGATTAACGGAGGATTCACGGTTTACCGAGAAAACCTTTCGAAGCTCGGCCCCACTCATCCTCATTAATTTCTTGAATATGCTTTAATTTTTAAGCGGAATGAAAGTTGGGAAAAACACAGACGTATGCCTTTAATATTCAACGCCAACGTTCAAGACACGCAATGACATATGACGCGGGAAAAAACAAAAAGAAAATAACGAGATGTTCTACCAAAATAATAACTGCTAGCAGTAGTAGTAGTAGTGTAAGGCTGCACTCTAAGGACGGAGCCGGAGACCAGCCTATCATAGCCTCAGTCGGGTAAGGCTACGATTACCTTAGCCCAGCATAACTTGGCGAGATCTGTGAAGTGATCCTCTGAAGCAGTAGGGAGCACAATGAAATTAAATGCCTGGTAGTTGTGCGCAGGAATGCGCAGACTGAACTTCTAGCCAATTGAAGAAACAACGTGGCGCGTGGCTTGCATTCGAAATTCCCGTCCTTAAATGAGGACACTATGACTGCAAGGGTCAAGTTTCGCAGTCTGCAATGAACGAGTGGCAGAGTTTTCAGGTTAGCCTCCTCGCATCATGATTTCGTTGCTTGTAATGAACCACTTTTAACATTCTTCTAGCAGAACGCTCTTCATTGGGCTTACAACTTCCAGTATGTAGCTACAATTTATTATGTGGCCTTGTGAAGGTTCTTTTCAGTAGAAGCTTAAACGAAAGAAAAATCACCTGCACAACAGTTTTTTTTAAGCTGCACTCTGCTTTCATGTGATGTCTCTCAACACTTCCGCACTCGTTTTCCAATTTACCTTGTCTGCACACAGGGACCTTCTTGTTTATCACCCGCCACCAACCCCAGGCCTTCAGGATGGTTCTTAAATTTCTTCATTACACTGGACAGGACAACCGAGTGTAGAAGCCACCTGCCGTATCCTCCGCAATGATTGACACTTTACTCTTCTTGCCCTCCCTGGTCCCCATCTTTAGTTTTCTCTCGCGGTTATCCTACCAACGCCAAGGCTGCATGAATGGCGTGTTTTCTTCTCCTGAACCTCTCCTCCACCAGCCGCTTTCTGATTGTCAGGGTGGTGGGGGTAGTGGTGTCTTTATTTTTGCCAGAAAAACAACAACAACGAAAAATACGGTGGGGAGGGTGGCGTATTGTGGCCGGCACAATTCATTACACCTGTGGTAGCGATTCACTTCAGGAGGTTGGTTTAAAAATCCGCTATGTGGTATCAGATAGAGTTCCGCAAAGGCAATAGCACCTAGGAAGATTGACATACGCAGTCTCGAAAAACAGTCGAAAGAAAAAATTTGCGAATAAATGGTGTTTCTAGAGGCACACAAGCGAAAATAAAGCATTTACAGGCTCTATAAGAACATTATAAGAGCCCTAACTCATGCAGATATATCAAAAGTAGTGCGATAGACAACCAACGAAAAATTGTGTGTTTGCCGGAAATCTGGTCTGCAGCCGTTATTTACATGAATGCTTTGTCAGCCTTGTCATTAGCATCATGCAAACGTACATCACATGAGCGCATCATAACCTAAATCAGACGTCGTAACAGGGCAATCACTAAGTACACGTCACGCAGGTTACGACATCGATAAAGACTGTATGTATAAGGCAGTCTTATCCTTATCCAGCTTTTTTCGTAATGTCTGCATGCTTTTTGCACGTTTGATAAACAACGGTGGCTCGTATTCACAAAACAGCATCCTTGTTACCCTTTACTCTGTTACCGCTTTCGCTGTTACCGCTTCATTATTATAATCTCTGCACCAGTCATATACCTTCGTCATTTATTCACGTGACGTAATACCAAATTTGGCATATCTGAAGCTGGCGAAATGGCCGCGAGGGCATCATAAGTGTAGCATGTACTCATCTTGTCACGTGACACGCATCTCATCGTTATCTTGTTTGCACCAGTCACATACCTTCGTCATCCATTCACGTCCCGTATTACCAAATTTCGTATATGTGAAGCTAGCGAAACGCCCGTGAACGCATCATGAGCGTGGCATGTAGTCATGTTTTTACATGAGACGCATCTCATGATTATCATGTTCGTACCAGTCACATACCTTCATCACCTATTCACGTCACGTAATACCGAATTCGGTATACGTGAAGCTATCAAAACTGCCGTGAGCGCATCATGAGTGTATCATGTAGTCGTGTTGTTACATGACACGGAAGTCACGATTTTCATGTTAGGGTCTATTGCTTGTGTTGACCATGCAGTGATGTCATACCATACGAGTTTTGCATCATGTCATGTTAACGAAACCACCGCAAAAGCAGCAAGACTTTGACATGTAAATGGTGACATTCATGACATATATATCATGATTTTCATTTTAGGACTAGTCTTTTTTATTTGTGCCAGCATGCCCTACGGCAGCAGTTAATTAAAAAAAAGTTCTGTTTCCTGTATAAAGGCCTGGTCTGGTCGATGCAGTGGACCATGTTCAGCGTATCAAATCAGGGGGTTGGCCGGGGTGGTGGTGAAGCCCGCGTAGGTGGCCGGTGCGAGCTTGGTGAAAGCCAGGGCAGGTTCCTAATAGGTGATCAAGCGTTGCCTCTGTGGCTGGGCACGCATAATGGGCATGCCGCTGGGGGAGGCTGTGCACCGGATGTCCATGTAGCCCGGATTGCAGGGGTCAAGGCGGCGCCCACACGAATCCTCCCGAGCTCAACCTCCTCCAGGTTAGTTAAGTCACCGGGAAGGTCTGATTCACGCGGAGGAATGAGTGCACGCGTGGAGTGCCGGAGGGTTCCTCTGTGCGCGAGCAAGCTGTCCTGTGGTGACAAACGAAGTAGAGGCGGCGGGTGTTGAACAGTCACTGGCTGGCAAGCGGCATCCGCTTCCGATTGAGCCGGTGGAGACCGGTTGGTCCACAATACGTGGACAGGACATGCACACGAGTGAATCAGTCGCTGTATATCAGAGGCTATATCCAGAGAGGTGGTCACGTTTCGCAGCTCTCGAACTGTCTGCGTGGAGTCCGGATATACAAGCAATTTATCGTGTGAGAAAAACTTATTTCGGATATCATAACTGTCAACCCGTCCCGTATCGGAATGAGTTCCACTAATACGAATGGGAACGGTGCCTCTATTACGTAAAAGCAGACATGTTGAGTTTCAGCTTGCGCGGGGCATACGAGACTGTTGTGCGGAATGCAGTTATCCATAGATGCGTATACGTTGTTACACCTGCGAGTCCACCCCGAACGTCCATGCCTCTGAAAAAGGCAATCTGTGTCAAGGCCAGCACGCGAACTCGCCCGACGCGAACAACTCAACGGCGTCATCATGTGGTGGCACCCGGTCTTCGTTACAGTGGTTGGCAGCTGCGAGATCGGCCGGCGTCAGCGACATCGATGCGATGAGTGCCTGATGTTTTCCCCTCAGTTCGCTAGACTACTCTAGCTCAGGTTATAGTAGTTTAGAGAAGGGCTGTGTGAAGCATTGGTGAGGGAGCTTTGATCGTTTTAAGCCAGTCAGAGTGCTTTGAAAACCAAGGTTAATGCGGAGGGTGTAAACACGGCAGTGTTAAAAATTGCTTGCGCATCTTGTTAGTAGACTTATAGTGGGTACGGCAAGTAGATTCTTAACAGGGGCGCACAGCAAGAGGCTAGTGTGAATGATGGAGAACCTTAAAGTGAAGGAACTCATCGAAGTTTGTGAGGAACTCGGCATTAGTTTTGGCCGTACGAAACTAAAGCAAGCGATCCTTGAGATCATGAAGGATGAAAGAGTGTCGGCTGGGGAAGTCGATGAGGCCTAGGCGGATATCAAAGCACGCCGCGAGGAGGCTGAAAGGCAAGAAGTTCGCGAACGTGAAAAAGCGGAAAGGCACGAACGTCGCGAGCGTGAGGAGGCCGAGAAACAGGATCGCCTCGAGTTGAAACGAATAGAATTTGCAATCCTGAAGTGTTTGCAGGCGCCTAGCGTAGCTTCTCCGACAGTTAGGCCGCGTTCACACTGAGCATTCCGGCCACCGAAAGTGCTCCGAATCCGGTTCGGCGGCGGCGAGATCCGCCGAAGGGTACGAGCACACTAGCGGGAAGCGTGCCGCCGCGGCATGACGCGTGTCTTCGCCGCCGAGCGGTGAAAAGCGGCACGCTGGCCACATCTGCGGAAGTCACGTGACAACAGTCTCGAGCGGTCTCGCAGCTCGCGAGATTTCGCGCGCTTTTTCGTCGTCTGTTCTGACAACGCCTCCTGTTTTAGAAAGCATTGGTTCTGAGCTCTCCGATTTTACGGTGCAATCGTGCGAACAATGGCAGGTGACGACAATCTCCGCGCAACGCTCAACGTTACCGTGATGGCGTGTGTGTTGTTTCTTCAGCGTCGCCGCTCTCGAAATGTGCCGCGAAGATACTGGGTCATCCGTTTGGAGGTACAGAGATACTGAAGGCATGAAACAGGTATCCTGCGTGCGCTGCAATATGAAACGGCACGTCATTGATCACTTACTTTTCCGCATAGTGAGGTGTCTGCCTCAGCATGCTGTCAATAATTGAGAAAAGGGGCCACTTAATTTCACCATTATTGCCTGGCACACCACTCCGAGTGTTCGCCTCGACTCCCGACACGAGCTTCATCCACCTGTCTCTAATATTTTTAAACTTCAGCATGGCCTGTGTTCCTGCACAAGTGAGTGAATAAAACATACAATTCATTCGCGCTCAACATGCAATGAGCCACGCAATCGCCCCTTACCTGTCAATCCAAACATAGATCCTATAAGATCCCATCTGTTCATTTTCGCTTCCTTATCTTTGTAATCAGGCATCGTTTTGTCGTATAAGAAAGGGTAGAGTCTAATCTCCTCTAAAAAGCGTTCGGTGTCTATGGTGCGTGCTTCAAAAAACGACGGCGTGAAAAAAATGACAGCCGAAAAAAAAGGAAAACAAGCTCCGTGCGTTGCTATGGCGACTACCACGCACGTCGCTGATTGGCGCTTTGCTTGGGCGGCGGCGGCAGAAATAGCGCAAGGAGCGATTGAGTCGGCGGCGGAAATTCCTCGACGCTCGGAGGGAGAAAGAGAGAAAAGCGGCGTCTCGCGAGCGGCACGCGGCGCGCGGCAGAGCGTGGTGCCGCTAGTGTGTTCGTGCCTTGCCCCTCTCCGCGCCGATCGCTCTCGGACCGATTTTTGCGGCGTCTGCCGCCGAATTGGTCACCGCGGACCAATAGGAGCACTAGTCAAGGAATTTTGAAAATGGCGGCCAAGCCCTACTCACTTGTTATGCCGCAGTGCACGTAACTGAATGTTGAAACCAACGGGAGTTCAACCTACTGTGTGCCTACTTCGCCTCCGTATTTCATGAAAGAGGTGACCGAGCTTGCTGTTGGCGTTACCGAGCTTGTTGCGGTCTTGCAAAGAAACGAACCCACCAACGCCGCTGGCCTCGGTGGTTTTTTTCTGCTCTTCGCGCATTACAAGACAGCCACTTACCAGTAAAGTAAGAAGTACTGTCTTTTATTGCTTCTTGCGTATGAGAATCGTCGAAGTATACACCACCGGATAGCGTACACAGTAAAAATATTTAACACCCAGAAGGGTGTAAATGAGCTTGTCCCGTGGACGACACCCTAAGGGTGGTAATTCAGCACCTTCCAAAAAGGGTGCTTTTTCATGCACCCTTAAAATAGGGTGTACATGTAAAAAAACTGTAGGGTGTTAAAAAACACCCTTAAGGAAGGGTGCCATCGATATCCATCACTTTTTAGCACCCTCTGAGGAGGGTGCGAGAAGGGTGCACAAGGGTGTTGAGTGCCCATGGCAGGGGTGCCAGTACTTCTTTTAGACTGCACTAATAGATATCAGCATACACTGATTACACACTACTTGAAGAAAGTGCTCCTCATTATCAATGGTGCGCCACCTGTCGAGCTCCATTCATTGCGTCTGGGCAAAAATATAAACGCGTGCCATCGTGTATGAACTTGTGCTGGATCTATATATACTTCACAGTATATGCATAATGCGCGTTACAGAAAATGAAGCCTTGCTGCCCTTGCACATTGCGTTTATTTACTAGGCAAATAAAACAAACTTTTCTTCTGCCACACAACTTTTTCACCAGATATACGTTCACGTATACGTACACTACACATGCAACACCTCAAATGTTTATTATATTTATTCAGTTTCACTTCATTGACAATTCTTTGCAACATACAATTACACTGGTTTCAGTTTAGTGTATACTGCTTCAAGTACATAGAGACTATAAATGAAATATACGCTAATATATCCCTATAATTCTTTCAAGTATCTACAATCCTAGTGGTTTCCAGTTTAATACTCCTTCATGTACGCAATCGGTTAATAGGAATGAAATACAGGCATATATATACTTATGATTCTTTCAAATATATACAATCAGCATGATTTCACTATATACGCCTTCATGTACACAATCGTTCCCAAGAAGTGATGCACACAAAAATATATATGAATAGTGTTTTCAAATGTATATAATCACAGTGGATTAAGCTTTGCATTCCTGGATGTATAAAAATTGGTTATGAGAAATGATGTACATGCAAACATACACGGGTTTTTGCACATATAACTTTAGCGAATACTTAAGAAACCAATACAACGATCACAAACACAATAAGCTAAAAACGAACACAAAACTGAGTCAAAACACACAAAAACAAGAGAGGTAATGCATAATTATGGCTAATGACACAGCTGGGTCACTTTATGCCAAATGTCCCAGCCATTTTGGCAACCATCTCAAATGTATTCGAAAAATTCGTGCTGCATTGAAAATAGTGAACTTCTGGAATATTTAATAGAAGAGAAATATTTGGTCACGTGACTGCCTTCTGAACTTCCTGGAATGCCGTCTAGGTGTTGTATGTGAAAAATTTTATTTTAAAAGCACCGCTCCTTCTTTTCATACGAAACTTGGTCTACGTGTTACGTAACAAGAGCTTAATTTGGGAGAGTTGGTTCATCGTGGTTGTGTGCTAGTCACAGCGCGACAACTTTCGGAAGAGACAGAAAGGACAGAAAAGAGCACCGACTGTCAACTGAATTTAATGAATGTGCTACGAGCGCTTTTATACGGAGTACAAGAACCGTGTTCATGCGCGACGACACGTGTGAGCACTACAAAATAATCTTTAACTGTGAAAAGAATACTCCCTCTCGGAAAGGATAAGTGAACGTGTAGTGATGCACTGATCAATGGTTTACCTGATAAAAAATACTTCTACAAACATTAAATTGGCATTAAGTAAACTTATTCTCGTGGCGAATGGGGCAAGATTGACTATTACTGTTGCTGTTTAGTACACACACTTTTGAAAGCTTGCAAGGTGTGGAAAACAACACGCTAATATCATATCTGCTTGCTATTTTTTTTAATTGTGAGACACATGATGTGGTATAACATGCAAAGGTTTTGGTCATTGTTTTTTGTTGGTCCTGTCTAACTTTACTTTCTGCAGGAGGGTTTTGCAAACGGGTGTGATGATTCTGTTGGGATACCCAGCATCTTTTAGTCTTTTAATCTGGTTTTTAAACCTGACCTCACCCTTGTGCTAACATGACTTCTGAAGTGTGGCCTGAGTACATGTGGTATCAATTCCTCTTTCTACTAATTTTGAATGCCCACTATCAAAAGGCAGAACATTCTTAGCACTCCTGGGCTGATAGCACCAGCCAATACCCCAACAGCATCATCACACTTGTTTGTGAAACCCTCCTGCAGAAAGTAAAGTTAAAGGAAGCAGGACCAAAAGAAAAAGAGAATGACCAATCACCTTTGCATGTCATACGGTACTACGTACATAAGGTGTCTCACAATTTTAGGAAAAGAGCCAGCAGATATGACATTGTTGTTTTCCGCCCCTTGCAAGCTTTCAAAAGTGCATGTACTTACAGCAACAGGAATAGTCAATCTTGCACCATTCGTCACTAGAATAGGTTTACTGAATGCCAATCTAATGTGTATAAGATACCGCTAACATGTGGAAAAGTAAACAGGACAAACTGGGCAATGCTTCAATGATCAAGCAAGAGAGCATGCTTTAAATGTTAAGAAGAGCTATAGTAGTCTCATGGCCGGACACCGTAAAGAATGTAAGTGTAGTCCTAGGTTTCATAAAACACGGTTTTTGAAAAAAAAGCAAGCAGAAAAATGAGAGATTTTAGAACTCTTTATCAGGAAGGCCAAGGATCAATGCATCAGTACACCTTCACTTGTCTTTTCCGAAAAAGAGTATTCTTTTCTCGGTTAAAATTCTTTTGTCATGGTCACACATGTGTTGTTGCAGATGAGCCCTGGTCTTGTGCTCAGTATAAAACGCTCGTAGCACCTTCAATAAAATTCAGTTGACAGCGCTCTTTCCTGTCCTTTTTGCGATAAGATTTTTATTACAGAAAGAATTTAATTTTCTTACAATTTAGGTATAATGATGAGTTTTCATTGTATCACAACATGGAGCTAATTGCATCTCAATACGGACAAAAATCACAATTTTGAGAAATTTGTGATATTTTCTCGTATATTTTAGCAGCTTGAGAGGTCTACAGATATTTTTCCTCAAAATATACCTTCTGTGGAGTAAATATTCACTGCCCTGATATTCATACAAAGTGCAATATTGCATTAAAAAATGCAAACATAACACATTTTGGCTTTATTCTTGAAAGCGAATGTGGCTAAAAATTGCACTATTACTATTGAGCTTCAAATACCTTACAGAAGCACATTTACTTAACAGGTAGACCGAATTTGCTTTAGAAAAAATAAGCGGTAGCTTTAAAACGAAATTTTCCACAAACAGCACACAGACGGCATTATGCCTGGAAGTTATAAGCTAGCCACATAAACAAAACTTTTTTTCTCGCTGAAATATTCTAGCAGTTCACTGTTTTCAACGCAGTAAGTCAGCACTTTTTTTTCAAATACAATTCAGATGGTCGCCAAAGTGGCTGGGACGTTTGGCATGGAATGGTCGAGCTATATTTAAGCAAAATAACTTACACAAATAACAATGTTTGTTCATCTACCATGACCACACTAGGAAAAGTTGTTCAGGCATTGTGACACTAAAATTTTCAGCGTCGTACTGCCTGAACAACTTCTTTGATAAACTCCAAATTCACGCCGAGAAAAATCCGCTCAATCACGGTGGTTGTTAAAGGCCGTGCGGCCGTAGCCAATGTTGAAAATAAAAAAAAAATCAACTCATCAGTGCTGTCACTCCTTCTTCGTCATTACTGACACGGAAGATTTTTCGGTTATCCATGTGGAGGTTCAGGAAGTAGGCTTGCTCTAGGCTGGGGCTGGGGTAGACTACGCAGGACGTCAGCGGCACCCTCTCATCCTGTAATAAGAGCAAATATGACTTCTCCTAAAAGGATGTTCGTGCTGTTCTGGCAGCACCATATATAAAGAATGTGTAGTGTGTATCCTTCGAAATGGCGTGTAATTGACATTACACTGAACTCGAAGCATACAACCCATACATTCTAATAATTTCGTATGATAAAGATAAGAGTTTTCCAGCATACAGCAAATTCCCGAAATGAGGTGAAGTGTAAGACTACAGCTCGAAAATGGCACTTACGAAAGCCTGAACTCACCTAAGAATCAAATTCCTTATAGGGTAGTGAGCCAGTGTGAAAAACAATTCCTAAAGTACAACGCTCAGAACATGTAACATTAATGAAAATGCACAAGAAACTCACCTCTTCATGTACAGTGAAGACATCTCTGCTTTCTCTTTTACATGAGAACAAATGATCTTGGGCGTGGCACTAGCGAAGAGGTCTGCAAAAAAAAAAAGTAAAAGATATACTGACTTTAATCACGCCTCTAACAATCTGAGGAATTATTACAAGTCACCAATCAGTGCAATTCGGACTGCCTCTATAAGGGCATCAAAAATGAACAATATTCTCGTTCTTTCTACCCTCACAAGACGCTCCGTCAATAGAATTTAATTCAAATTTGACGCTGTGCCTCCTATTTGCCTGCTTTCTAGACGTAGGGCTGCGAACATGTGTTTTGTGCACCTAATCTAGCACAGAAATTCGTCATCTATAATTCAATCATCTTAATTCATTGTAATTTGATGAAAAATGTGATAACTCGTCCAGTTTTTAAAGAGTTGCGGGCCTGCAATAGGCACTGCCTTGCACGTATGAAAGTACTTCTTTAAAAAAAAATTCAAAGCTTGCTTCCAGAAAAAGCGTCTGGCATATTTCGACAACCAAGCCCATCCTCTGACGGCAATCAGGGGCACGCTATTAGCGATTATTGACTACGGGATTTACAAACGTAACCCGTGCCTAAATACTCAGTTAAACACAATCACGCAAGTAAGAGCGCTCGAACGCGGCAACGCGCGCGGACGCCGACTACGTTGCAGCAGCCATGCATGGCTTATACTAGAGCAACCGCACATAGCTCCAACAGTCACGTATACTCTCTCGATTCTGTTATAACGCCGAACATTATCGCAGATGAAAGTGAAGCAGGAAAACAGCAAACAGAAACGAGGGAAAACAACGCACGGCGATGGCCACAACAACGCGCCTTTGGAAGTCTGCTAGATCTTTCCCTGTTGCTGGCGGCACTTGTCCTAAATAGCTTAAAAGACCGAGGCGCACGTGCGGGGAGCATCGCGGCATATCAGCACCTCCAACTATACCATCTTTATGCAAAAAAAGCCATTTCGTACAGTGCGTGTCTGTACATAATTTTTGCTGTTTCTTTTCGCTTACACCTACAGAAGCACGTTGCACATTTGAGTAATAATAGAAATGCTATTACGATGTAGCCCAAAGCACATCTTAAAACAATAGCAATCACTTTGTGCAGTGTAGAGACAATGTGCGATCAGCAACTAATCCCGCTCTTGTTAAGTGATCACATCACTCACTGTATGAGTGTTGCAGGCACTTACACAACATCGCGCTTAGCAGTGTGAACTCGTTAAGTCACACGTTTAATCGGGCATCTGCAACAGACCCGCGAACGCATGCTGTTGTAAATGGCTGGCAGCTTACTTCGGCAGAGCTGCTGCAGGCGCCCAGCAAGCGCTGTATGATTACTACCTACGAAAACAGTACACTCACCATTAACAGGCCCACGTTGTCCGTGTCCGCCACTCCATGAATATTCCTTAATCCGAGCGTCACTTCGAACACGGTGTCATGCGTGACTACCATTGAATATGCGCCTGTTCGCTAGAACACACACAGCGACCAAGACCCCAGACCAACGCAACGCATTTGAAAGACGATGAGACAGAGGGAGCAACGTTAAGAGAGAGAAAGAGGAGGCACTGGCGGCGGCGTGGCGGCGCCGCAGCTGTCCACGCAGGTGTTCGGTGACGCAACTCTTCGCTTATCTACGCCGCCGTTGTGGGAGCAACGCTGGCCGGGGGGGTGAGCGGGGGGGGGAGGAGCGGGAAACCCGCCAAGGCGGCGCCGAAAGGCAAACGCTATGGCGCATACGGCGGACGGCCGTTCGGCGCGGAATGACTCCTTGTAAACAGCAACTCTCCTCCCAGCCAGTCGCACAGCGACGCAGATTATTTACCAGCCTCGGGTTCTTTGAGTATTTTGACGGAATGCGATTGCAGTGGGCGAAAAATAGTGAAGCAAAACTTGCGCAAAACAAAGTGCACCATGGAATGGCCAGAATCAATAATTATTTCGTCCTCGGTGGCATTAGCGGGAGAGCATCGCCACACCTTTTTCCAGAGGAATTTCTTTTCGCATTGTCTGTGTCTGGCTATTCCGCGTATGGTGCCGAAAACACTGAATGTGTAGTCGAAGCTGGAACAAATTAATCCACAGTCGCGGATGTTTATTACAAGGCTTGTCACGCACCACGAAACGTGCCGAGGTTGTTATAACAAACTTTTTGCTGACCACATGATCAGCACATAATTCCATATGGTTGCCCAATGAGCTAGCTAAGCACCTGTAGCAAAGGCAGGACACGTTCTTGTTAAACGTTGTTAATATAAACGATGGTTGGGCATAAGTGCAGTGACAGCTTTCCGTGTGAATTGGTCATAACCCACGTTTTCGAGCGTAGAAGCGCCTCAGCGGACCTAATCAGCTACCACAGCAAGTTCGTAAGCAATGATTTGGTACGAAAGTGTGCAGCTGTTTTCCATGTACTGAATAGTCCGTGTACAGTGCGTTGACCACCGCCATTTCTTAAGCCACCTCCCATATAGACTCCCAGTCTGAACAGGTGTGGGACCTGCCCCCCCCCCCCGCACACACACACGAAATTTGAGGGCGCACGGGCTGATACACAGGCATACTTATTCACAGGCGCACACACATACACGTATACACACATACGGCAACACACACACGCGACCGTAAACGCACGCATGCATGGGCGTACACAAGTGCACAGGCACGCTAACACAAGCACGGACTCGCATATACACGCGCACGCACACATGCACGGGTGTACACACAATCGCGCTTACACGCGAACACATGCGCAGGCTCACGCACACCCACCCATACTCGGGCGAACATTATGTTCCTGTATATAATCCACCGCAAACATGTAGCTTATAACCAACGCTAAGGAAAGCTTTCGTAACATGGATTGCAGTTAATTGCCATTATAGATGAAACGCGATTTGCTTCTACTGACATTCTGCTGTATTCGGAGAGCACCTTCACACATTCTAAGTCAATTAGGCCGTCATTTAACGCAAGGTCCACATATTCGTGCAGTAGCTCTGCTGCTCAGCCGCCAATCTGAAGGTCGCGGGTTCGATGCCGGCCGTTGCAGTCGAATTAAGGCGGAGGCGAAAATGTGGAAGCCTTTGCACTGTGCGATATGAGCGCTCATTAAAGAACACCAAATGGTGAAAATCTGCAGCTTTCCACTACGACGACCCTCATAATCATATCGAGGTTTTTGAGACGTAAAATCCCAAATATTATAATTATGTGTTCTTCTTATGCTGCATATTCCATCCGATGAATTGGCACCTACACCCTTCTCAGGCACAAAAGCACCCTTAGAGCCTATTTTAGGGTGCTATCGAGCCAAGCACCCAAACAAAAGGGTGCTTTTTTTCAATCGACCATTTATGGGTGTTAAAGGGTGTTGCAAAGGGTGCTTTCTCGTAAAAGCACCCTTTTTACACCCTCTTGGGTGCAAACATTTTTACTGTGCATTCAAACGGCATTATGCCAGGAAGTTTAGAAGCCAGCCACATGAACAAAATTTTTTTTCTCGCTGAAGTATTCCAGCAGTTCACTGTTTTCAACGCAGTAAGTCAGCACTTTTTTTTCAGATACATTTCAGATGGTCGCCAAAGTGGCTGGGATGTTTGGCATGGAATGGTCCAGCTATATTTAAGCAAAATAACTTACACAAATAACAATATTTATTTATCTACTATGACCACACTAGAAAAAGTTGTTCAGGCATTGTGACACTGAAATTTTCAGCGTCGTACTGCCTGAACAACTTCTTTGATAAACTCCAAACTCACGCCAAGAAAAGCCGCTCTATCACGATGGTTGTTCAAGGCCTTGCGGCCGTAGACAATGTTGAAAATAAAAAACAACAACTCATCAGTGCTGTCACTCTTTCTTCGTCATTACTGACACGGAAGATTTTTCGGTCATCCACGTGGAGGTTCAGGAACTAGGCTTGCTCTAGGCTATGGTCAGGGTAGACTACGCAGGGCGTCAGCGGCACCCTCTCGTCCTGTAATAAGAGCAAATATGATTTCTCATAAATTGATGTTCGGGCTATTTCGGCTGCACCATATACGAAAAATGTGTAACGTATATCCTTTGAAATGGCGTGTAATTGAAATGACACTGAACTCGAAGCATACAACCTATACATTTCAATAATTTCGTATAATAAAGACAAGAAGTTTTCCAGCATACCGAAAATTCCCGAATTGAGGTGAAGTGTAAGATTACAGCTCAAAATGGCACTTACGAAAGCCTGAACTCACCTAAGAATCAAATTTCTTATAGGGTAATGAGCCAGTGTGAAAAACAATTCTTAAAATACAACATTCAGAACACGTACCAATAATCAAAACGCACAACAAACTTACCTCTTCATGTACAAACAATGAAGGTATCTGTGTTCTCTTTTACAAGAGAACAAATGATCTTGGGCGTGACACTAGCGAAGAGGTCTGCAAAAAAAGTAAAAGATTTACTGACTTTAATCACGCCACTAGCAATTTGAGGAATTGTGACAATTCAGCAATCAGTGCGATTCTGACTGCCTCTATAAGGGAATCAAAAATGAACAATTTTCTCGTTCTTTATACCCTCACAAGAAGCTCCGTCCATGGCATCTAATCCAAATTCGACGCTGTGCTTCCTATTCGCCTGCTTTCTAGACGTAGGGCTGCGAACATGTATTTTGTGCACCTAATCTAGCACAGAAATTCGTCATCTATAAATCAATCATCTTTATTCATTCTAATTGAATAAAAGATGTGATAGCTTGTCCAGGTTTTAAAGAGTTGCGGGCCTGCTATAGGGACTGCCTAGCACGCGTGAAAGTATTTCTTTTTAAAACAATTTCTTCAAAGCTTGCTTTCAGAAAAAGCGTCTGGCATGTTTCGACAACCAAGCCCGTCCTCTCATGGCAATCAGGGGCACGCTATTAGCGATTATTGACCACGGAATTTACAAACGTAACCCGTGCTTAAATACTCAGTTAAACACAATCAAGCAAGCACGAGTGCTCGAACGACACCAACGCGAGCGGACGCCGTATACGTTGCAGCAGCCATGGCTAATGCTAGAGCTACCGCACATAGCTCCCACAGCCACGTATACTGTTTCGATTCTGCTATAACGCCGAACGTTATCGCAAACGAAAGCAAAGCACAAAAACAGCAAACACAAACGAGGGAAAACAACGCACGGCGATGGCCACAACAACGCGCCTTTGAAAGTCTGCTAGATCTTTCCCTGTTGCTGGTGACACTTGTCCTAAATAGCCTAAAAGACCGAGGCGCACGTGCTGGGAGCATCGCAGCATATTAGCAGCTCCAACTGTACCGTCTTTAAGCAAAAAAAGCCATTTCGTACAGTGCGCCTCTGTACATAAATTTTTCTTTTTCTTTCTTTTTTTTACGCTTACACCTACAGAAGCACGTTGCACATTTGAGTATTAATAGATATGTTATTACGATGTAGCCTAAAGCGCATCTTGAAACAATATCAAACATTTTGACCAGTGTAGAGACAATGTGCGATCAGCAACTAATCGCGCCCTGGTTAAGTGATCACATCACTCACTCTATGAGTGATGCAGGCACTTACACAACATCGTGCATAGCAGTGTGAACTCGTTAGGTGACACGTTCAATCGGGCATCTGCAACAGGCCCGCGAACGTATGCTGTTGTAAATGGCTGGCAGCCTACTTCGGCAGAGCTGCTGCAGGCACCCAGCTAGCGCTGTACGTTTACTACCTACGAAAACAGTACACTCACCGTTATTAGGCCCACGTTGTCCGTGTCCGCCGTTCCATGAATATTCCTTAATCCGAGCGTCACTTCGAACACGGTGTCATGCGCAACCACCATTGAAGATGCCCCTGTTCGCTAGAACTCACACAGCGACCAAGACCCCAGACCAACACAACACGTTTGAAAGACACATGAGACAGAGAGAGCAACGTTGAGAGAGAGAAGGAGGAGGCACTGGCGGCGGCGCCGCAGCTGTCAACGCAGGTGTTCGGTGAAGCAACTATTCGCTTATCTACACCACCGTTGTGGGGGCAACGCTGGCCCGGGTGAGCGGGGGGGGGAAGCGTGAAACCCGCCAAGAGGGCGCCGAAAGGCAAAAACTATGGCGCATACGGCGGGCAGCGGTTCGACACGGAATCCGATGGCGCCAATCCAATTGCGCTTGCAATCCAATTGCGCTTCAAGAATGACTCCTTGTAAATGGCAACACTCCTTCCACCCAGCCGCACAGCGGCGCAGGTTATTCCCCAGCCTCGGGTTCTTTGATTATTTTCACGGGATGCGACTGCAGCGGGCGAAAAATAGTGAAGCATAACTTGCGGAAAACAAAGTGCACCCTGGAATAGCCAGAAACAATAATTATTTCGTCCTCGGTGGCATTAGCGGGAGAGCATCGCTACACCTTTTTTCAGAGGAATTTCTTTTCGCATTGTGCGCATCTGGCAATTCCGCATATGGTGCCGCAAACACTGAATGCGTATTCGATGCTGGAACAAATTCATTCACAGTCGCGGATGTTTAGAAGGCTTGTCACGCACCACGAAACGTGGCGAGGTTGTTATAACAAACTTTTTTGCTGACCACATGATCAGCACATATTTCCATATGGTTGCCCAGTGAGCTAGCTAAGCACCTGTAGCAAAGGCAGGGCACGTTCTTGTTAAACGTTGTTAATATAAACGATGGTTGTGCATAAGTGCAGTGACAGCTTTCCGTGTGAATTAGTCATAACCCACGTTTTCGAGCGTAGAAGCGCCTCAGCGGACCTAATCAGCTACCACAGCAAGTTCGTAAGCAACGATGAGGTACGAAAATGTGCAGCTGTTTTCCATGTACTGAATAGTCCGTGTACAGTGCGTTGACCACCGCGCCATTCCTTAAGCCACCTCCCGTATAGACTCCAAGTCTGAACAGGTGTGGGACCTTAAACACTAAGAAGCAGTGCACCCCCCCCCCGCACACGCACACACACACACACACACGAAATTCGAGGGCGCACGAGCTGATACACACGCATACTTATTCACAGGCACACTCACCTACACGTATACACACATACGGCCGCACACACACGCGACCGTAAACGCACGCATGCATGGGCGTACACATGTGCACAGGCACGCTTAACATAAGCACAGACTCGCACATGCACGCTCACGCACACATGCACGGGTGTACATACAATCGCGCTTACACACGAACACATGCGCAGGCACACGCACACACACCCGTACTCGGGCGGACATTATGTTCGTGTATATAATCCATAGCAAACATGTAGCTTATAACCAACGCTAAGGAAAGCTTTCGTAACATGAATTGCAGTTAATTGTCATTATAGATGAAACGCGATTTGCTTCTGCTGGCATTCTGCTGTATTCGGAGAGCACCTTCACATATTCTAAGTAAATTAGGCCGTCATTTAACGTAAAGTCCACATATTCGTGCAGTAGCTACGCTGCTCGGCCGCCAATCCGAAGGTCGCTGGTTCGATGCCGGCCATGGCAGTCGAATTAAGACGGAGGCGAAAAGGCCTGTGCACTGCGCGATATCAGCGCTCAATAAAGAACACCAAATGGTCAAAATCTCTGGAGCTTTCCACTAAGACGACCCTCATAATCATATCGAGGCTTTTGAGACGTAAAATTCCAAATTTTATAATTATGTGTTCTTTTTTTGCTGCATATTCCATCTGATGAATTGTCACCTACACCCTTATCAGGAACAAAAGCACCCTTAGAGCCTATTTTAGTGTGCTATCGAGGCAAGCACTCAAACAAAGGGGCGCTTTTTTTCAATCGACCATTTATGGGTGTTAAAGGGTGTTTCAAAAGGTGCTTTCCCACAAAAGCACCCTTTTTACACCCTTTTGGGTGTAACAATTTTTACTGTGGGGGGCAGTACATGAATACGGCCGTCCAGTACGAGCGTCCTCGCTTCCCTCTTCCCTCAGAAATAATTTTCCTGTGGAAGGGGGAGGCAAGATACCTCCTTAATCTGAAGTGGGATACGGGCTCGTATATATGGTGGAGTGTCGTTATCAATTCTATATAGTATAGCGAAAAAAATTTCTTAGGGGGGGGGAGATATAGGATCGGGTGTTGCTTCCCTGACTGCTACCATCACCGGCTATTGAGCTCACTTCCTCGTGCAGGGCAGCGAGGCACTTCCATGCTATGCTATACCACGTTATTTGCACAATATATTCAGATGTCTGCCACGACATCTGCGGTGAAAACGTGCAGTTCTTCTATTTATTCGAATAACAAAACGGCTTATTCAACATTTGAGAACGATAGTAAGCAAATTACTAGTGTCTATAGTAGAATATTTTGGGAACAATCTTCTCAAATCTGGCGTCGCCTTTAACATTCACTTAGAGTGGGCATGCCTCACAAACTCATCGAATATGCATTTCGTCCGTATGAATAGTTGTTGTGAAGTAAGTAATTACAAGAAGTATAAAGTAGAGTTGATTTCACTGATTCAAAACTAATTCACGGGAATACGCCTTTTGTTGAGTCCACCACGTCCTCCGGTTGCCATTTGAAAAAAAAATTTCTTTGAACAGAGACCTCATTACGAAGTATTACTGAATGCTTTCGTAGAAAAGCTCTATACACCGTTAACCAACAATAAGCCGCAACGCGTGGTGTGGCTGGTGTCGATGTATGCTTTTCGAAGTAAGTAGCCTAAAGACGCTTACGGAGGCATTACAAATATCAAGGAAAGCAACACAGACGCACATACACAGCTCTCATTCCGCGAATTGACGCTGTTCTTCCATTTCTGGCTAGGCGGATGCAATCAAGGAAGGCAACAGCGATTCGATGGCGGGCCATTTGGGAAGGCTTCCGCAGGGTTTTCTTGCTCTTCCGTTGATGGCTGATGGGAGCTTGGGTGCACTTCCTGGAACCGTTTTATTGTATTGGGTGATTTCCAGTAAGATCAAACAAAGCATGGCTCTTCAACCTCTTAAATTTCTTTCAAATTTTGTATATTGTTGCTCGATTAGTGATACGCAGAGAGCCGCAATCGCTTTTGCTAGAATAGTTTTTTTTGAACTACAGCAAATTATTAATGACGAAGAGGTGGTGTGCCATGCTTACGTGCTCCTCTTTTTTTTCAAATCTGGCGATTAATTACGAAAATTACGATAAACATACGTAGCTAGCATTTGATTAGGTGAATATAGGCGTACTCGCGCTGACGATCAGTTATAAATTGATTCTCTACGTAGTGCAAAAGTTTTAATAAAATTCTCACATTTGACCTGAGAAACGTTCTTTTGCTCAGTTTGCAGGCCTGTATTTCAAAGACGGCCTATGACAGAGTGGTGAAAATTTCGCACCATTTTCTCGGCATGCTTCTTTATCAAACTGTCAAAGGTGTCACTATTAACACTATTCAATAAAAACATACACTCATGTTAACTTCAAAAAAAGAGCAAGCAAGATAACTTCTGACACAGATAAAAAAATTGTTTTCAATATTGTTAATACTTTCCCCACCTATTCTCCTGCACCTCAGCTCTGAGAATGAATAAAAACATGTACCAGTATAGGTTTGACTTGCAGTTGCAGCCCGTCAAACAACGCCCTTGCGTAAGGATAGGCAAGTTAGATCGGACTTCCTGCCCGCTAAGTATGGAATGCAGTACTTCTATTTTTTTCAAAAGCCAAGCAGCACTTATATAGTTGACGACTGCACTGAAGACCTTAGGACGCCAATTTCCAAATGGTTTTTAACGGGAGTGGCTATGAAGGCGGGATTAACGAGCAAGCAACCGAGCACAATCCGGCGTGTTCCGGGGCAAAGACGGCTCGTCATCGTGTCCCTTGACGGATTGGTTGTGATACAGCCGGGGTAACTTCCACGCATAGGAATTGGATAATTGCTATTTCATCCACCATGTGCTCGCATAGAAGCCACGTGCTGTTAACACTGCAGACGTAGCAGATATTGTTTGGGCTTTTTGTGTGTTCAAAAAATTGCGAACAAAAGAACGTATACAATACGTACTTGTACGTTTACACGAAAGCGTCCCTAGGAGTCTGGCCTGACTTGAGCATAACATGATTGCAATGCACGTGCTTGGCACGTAAACAGAGGCAATTGGCCAAGTTCACAGAGTCGCGGTTTTCGCTTAATGTCACCGACTGCATTCGGCACCCACACAAGAAACACTTTGAGGTATTCGCGTGGAAGTTGAAGTTTCACTGTGTTCTCTCGGTGGGAAGCAACTGAAAACACTTGTCTAGAAGCTGCCAGCGATCATTTCAAGCACGCGGGTGGCAGCCACTTTAGCTAGAGAAACTGATTGATTGATATGTGGGATTTAACGTCCCAAAACCACCATTTGATTATGAGAGACGCCGTAGTGGAGGGCTCCAGAAATTCCGAACACCTGGGATTCTCTAACGTGCACCCAAATCTGAGCACACGGGCCTACAACATTTCCGCCTACATCGGAAATGCAGTCGTCGCAGCCGGGATGCGATCCTGCGACCTGCGGGTCAGCAGCCGAGTATCCTAGCCGCTAGACCACCGCGGCGGGGTAGCTAGAGATCGCTGCACAAATTAATCTGAGTAAAAACCATAAAGGTGGTGCTCCAGGAGTCAAATCAAACGGGGAAAAACGTGTAAAACTATAGATAACCAAGTGCGCCCGCCTATCCTAGATGTAGGCAGCAGATAACTTGTACTAGCCATGCGCACAGTCCGCTACTAACGCCTCATTGGACTCCGGTGGTGCTCACTCTTTTTTCTGCTGCTGCTGTGCGCTGCATTGCGACCAAGTATAGCTCCCATAGCAAAACTATTGCTCAGACTACACAGCAGAAGAAGCTCATTTCAATTTTCGCGAGGTACCGGCTTATACATCACAGCTTGATGCCGCAGGTCCTCAATGAACGTTACACGTACATCAATGTCTGTTCATTTACTCCCATGTTTACTCCCGTTTTTATCAGTTTCCAGTAGCGTGACATAACTACTCAATACAATACCATGTGAAATTGTTGGAAACCCATTTGCCATCACAATTTTCATACATTCTTCAGAAACACATGTTGCGTTCAGTCTTGCGCAAAAACCTTATTCGGCTGGCTCTCTTCACACTGGAACATAGACTGTGCACTATTGCTTGCTCGGAAATCCCACACTCATGGTGGAAGGTACCCCCCGGCAGTATGGAAAACAATTCGTCCAAGGACACGAAAACTAGCCGTCTTTGCCCCGCAACACACCGCACTGTGCTCGCTTGCTTGCTCGTTAATCCCACACTCAAGACCACTCCCGCTACCAATCCATTTCAAAGTTGGCGTCTTCAGTGCACGCGACAACTATTTCAGTGTTGCTTGCCTTTCAGGAAACAGAAGTATAGGCCTGCATTTCATACTTAGTGGGCAGGAACTCCGATCTACGTTGCCTATCTTTGCGCAAGGAGATTTGTCGATGGGCCGTAACTAAGAGCCAAACTATATAATGAAACAGGTTTTCGTTAATTGTCAGAGCTGATGAGCAGGAGAAAAAGTCAGGGAAGTATACATAATATCGAATATGTTGTTTTTTTTTAAATCTGCGTCAGTTTTCCTTGCATGCTCTTTTCTTGAAGTTAGTGCGGTTGTGTTTTTATTGAAAAGTGGTAATAAAGGAAGCTTTGGCAGTTTGATGAATAAGCGTGCGTAGAAAGTGGTGTGGAATTCTTATCGCTATGTCACAGGCCATCTTTCAAATAAAGGCATGCAGACTAGGCAGAAAAACGTTTTTTAGGTCACATTGAAGACTTCTTATTGAAAATTTTATTTACACAGAGAATCAAAATATAGGTGAATGTGAGCGCAAGTACGTCTAATTTTGCTAAACAAAGTCGAGCTACGTCAATTTTTTATATTTTGTTTATTTGTCACCAAATTTCAAAAAAATTACCGAATCTTCACGGAGTGAATGGTGCTGAGTGGGGCGAAGCGTCCGTCAGCCCGTTCGTGCTCTCGTCCGTGTGTTCGCTCTTGCTTCGATCCGTCCACGCCACCATCCGTGCGTCCATTCATCCGTCCGTCCGTCGTCCATGCGTCCATCCATGATTCCGTTCATCCATCTGTCCATCCGTTCGTGCGTCCGTACGTCCGCGCGTCCATCCATCTATCTGTCTTGTCTGCTAGTCTGTCTGTCGGTCCGTCCGTGCGTCCATCTAGTCAACACTCCAAGTACCGCCATCTCCCATCTCATATCCTCTGTGGCACATACCAGCTCTAGAGCGGGTATGTGCCACGAGTGGCTACATACATACATACATACATACATACATACATACATACATACATACATACATACATACATACATACATACATACATACATACATACATACATACATACATACATACATACATACGAAGGAGGAGAAGGAGTGAGAGACCCATAACACAAGGAGCTTCGCCCTTAAAATCAGCAAAGCCAGTAAGCAAGACACTCTGCATCTTCGTAATTAATAATATACTGTATTATTAAGAATGGTTGGTATACTTCGGAGAACAATACCAAGGCCGCTGGATAAAAAAAATGGCAGATCCCACGTACAGTGGAAATCGGTGATATGCGATACACGACGAAGGAAGGTTGATTTGTCAGTTTAAAATCAGCACAACGGTACGAGGCGGAAGTAAATTATGCCATACATCACACGCATCTCATGATTATCATATTCGGAACTGTCAAATACATTTGTCGCCACGTCACGTAATACCAAATTAGATAAATGTGGAGCTGGTGAAACGGCCGCGAGCACGGTATTAGCGTCGCATGTAGTCATGCAGTCCTGCTTTACATGACACGCATATCATGAGTATCAACTTTGGAGGCGTCATTTACCTTCGTCGTATATTCACGTAACGCGATACCACATTTGGTATATGTAGAGCTAGGAAAGCGGCCGCGAACGTATCAGGAGCGCGATATGTTGTAATGTTCATGATTATCATGTTTGCACAAGCCGTATACTTTCGTCATCCATTTACATTACGGAAATTTGGTATATGTGGAGCTAGCAAAACGGGCGCAATCGTATCGTGAAGGACCCAGTATACTCCAACGTAACGTTGACGCAAGCACACGATGGGCACAGTGACGCTACGCTAGCAGAACAGGAGCACTGTAGATCCTTACGCCAGGCGCGACCAGCTTTCATCGGCGCGACCCGGTGGCAACCGGCAAATGCGACATGCTACATTTCGCACCAATCCCGTTACCAAGACAGCACTGCGTATACCTCGCTTCGGGACGGAGGGACGCCGAGTGTGCTCAAACGCGCATGCGTCAAAGCAACGCAGCGCGGCGTTAGCCAGTTTTTATATGGCAGGAAGATCGGCGCTGGCCGTGGTATCGCCGGCGTGACGCGACGAAACGGACGCCGGGGTGCACAGCGCTGGTTTACGTCGAAGTTTATTGGCGCCTTGAGTGTTTCATGTAGTCATGTTCTTACATGACGCACATCTCAAGATTATCAGAGTGGGCATCAGTCACATACCTTCGTCATTCATTTACGTGACGTAAAACGTAACTTGGCATTAGCGAAGCTAGCGAAACGACCATGAGCGCATCATTAGTACAGCATGTAGTCAAGTTGTTACATAACACGCATGTCATATTTGTCATGTTCGGACGAAACATTTACCTGTGTCATCCGTTCACGACACGCAATACCGAATTCGATACATGTGTACCTAGCGAAATGGGCATGAGCACATCATGAGCGTAGCATGGTGTCATGTTATTACATGAGATGCAGCTCATGAATATCTTGTTTGCATCAGTCACATACCTTCGTCATCTATTCATGTCCCGTAATACCAAACTTGGTATATCTGAAGCCTGAGAAACGGCTGCGAGCGCATCATGACCGTGACATGTCATCATGTTGTTACGTGACACGGATGTCATGAATATCATGTTTGTACAAGTCACACATCTTCGTCGTCCATTCACGTCTCATAATACCAAATTTGGTATAGGTGAAGGTAGCGAAACAGCCGTGACTGCATTATAAGCGTGGCATGTAATCATGTTTGTACACGACACGCATGTCATTATTTAATGCTAGAGTCTGTAGCTTGTGTTCGCCGTGTAGTCATGTCATAGTGTACCAGTTTTGCAACATGTGAATGAAACCACCTGAAGAGCAGCAAAACCATGAAATGTAAATCATGGCCGACATGACACACATGTTATGATTTTCTTGTTATGGCTGCTCACTTATGCTCGTCATACAGTCACGTTTTGTCTTACCAAGTTGGGTATTGATACCATTATTGAAACGGCCAGAAGAGCTAAATGTTGTAGGCGGCTAGATAGATAGATAGATAGATAGATAGATAGATAGATAGATAGATAGATAGATAGATAGATAGATAGATAGATAGATAGATAGATACGCTCAAAATCACCGAACTTCGCTAAGAAATGCTTCACATTTAAAACAAAGTGCGACCTGCTGCGTCGCGTCGCCATCAATGAGCCAGCGCGTCTGGGCAGAGGGCGCTCACGCTCCACCAGTCAAAGCGGACGGCAATTCGTGTTTGAATGTGGGAGCGGGAGGATTAAAGCATGACCAGGTGTTTTTCGCGTGCTTTCTCGTGCTTCTTTGCGTTCTATCGTGTTTGGAAGTAGTGTGCATCACGTTTCCTGTGTTTTAGGACAGGTTTCATAGTGTGCGCGTGTGCAGATGTTTATTTTTTTCTTAAAGGTGTAATGCAACTAGCCGTAGTGCTGCAGTGTGTGTCGCGGTGCAAGTCGAACGCGAAAAGAGATGAATGCTTGCCATACCACGACTTCCCCTCAAATCTACAGCGTAGTGAAGCGTGGCTGAAGAAAAAAAAAATTGCAGAACCCACGTACTGTGGAAATCGGTTATACGCGAAGCACGAATAACAAATATTGATATGTCATATTAGAATCATCACAACGTCACAAGGTGGAGGTAAATGATGCCATACATGACTCCCGCGCCATGATTATCATGTTTGGATGTGTCGTTTACCTTCGTCATCTATTCACGTCACGTTATACCAAGTCAACCATACATGGAGCTAGCGAAACAGCCACGAGAACGCTATGAGCGTAGTATGTTGCCATGTTCTTGAATAACACGCGTGTCAGGATTATCATGTTTGCACCAGTGATATATTTCGTCATCTACGTATGTCACGCAACGCAAAATATGGTATGTGTGGAGCTAGAAAAATGGGCGCGAGCGAATGATGAAAGGCCTAATATTCTCCAATGTAGCGTTGACGCATGCGCACGCTGTGAACAGCGATGCTACGTTAGCAAAACGCGAGCACTCTATAGTCTGACGCTAGGCGCGACCAGCGTCCGTCAGCGCGGCCCGGCGGCAACCAGCACTAAAAAGCACATCCTGCATTTCGCGCCGATGCGTTACTCAGATAACACTCCGTCTTCCTCTTTTCATGACGGAGGTACGCCTGATGCGCTGAAACGCGCATGCGTCAAAGCAACGCAGCGCGGTGCGCGCCTTGGAGTAAATGGCAGGACGGGTGCCTGGCGTGGCAACACCGGCGTGACGCGACGAAAATAACGCTGGCGAGCGCGCGCACCGCGTCACATCGATATGTATTGGCGTCTTGACTGTGGCATGTAGTCATGTTCCCACATGACACGCATCTCATGATTATCATGTTTGCACCAGTCACATACCTTCGTCATCCATTGGCGTCACGTCATACCAGATTGGGCTTATGTAAGGCTTGCGAAATGGCCATGAGCGCATCATAAGTGTGGCATGTAGTCTTGTCATGACACGCATGTCGTGATTATCATGCTTGGACGTGTCATTTTACTATGTCGAGCGTTCGCGTCGCGTATTCCCAAGTTTGGCACATGTGAAGCTAGCGAAACGACCGCGAGGGCATCATGAGCGTAGCATGTAGTCACGTTGTTACATAACACGCATCTCATGATTTTCATGTTAGCACCAGTCACATACTTTCGTCATCGATTAACGTACTGTAATACCAAATTTGGCAAATGTGACGCTAGCGGAACGGCCACGTGGGCATCATAAGCATGGCATGTAGTCATGCTGTTGCATAACACGCATGACATACTTTTCATGTTATGGTCTGTCACTTGTGTTGGGCGTGCAATCATGCCATGCCATTCCACTTTTGCAACATGCCATGTGAACGAAACCACCGCAATAGCTGCAGGGTCAGGAAATATTAATCATTGCATTCATGACATACTTATCATGATTTTCATGTTATGACTAGTAAATATGTTCTTTATGGACTCATGTCATACTATGTTTGGCATCGATACCAATATCGTAACGGCCAGGAAAGCTAAAAGTCGTAGGCGGCTTGATAGATACGCTTAAAGTCGCCGAACTTCGCTAAGAAATGCTTCGCATTTAATGATTCTGTCCAAGGACCGTCAGGGTGCGGCAGAACTTCATTGCTCCCGTATGGAGCAATGACATTGGAGTCGCCGCCGAATTTATGAGCGTTTGTTGCTTTGTCGTGTGGTTTGTTTGTGCACGCCCGCTGCTTTGTGTGACCGTATGTATGGGCAGCTAGACACATGTTTTCTGTGCCAATGTGCGGTGTTTCTTTTGCGCGCGTTTTTAGCAGTTTGACTTTTCTAGCGGTGTGATGCTACGCAGGTGTTGTGTGCAGCTGTGCAAGTGGAACGCGGGAACAAACGTTACCTTGCAGTACTATCAATTTCCATGTGATCTACAGCATGGGGTGCTTGGCTGAAGAATATTTCTCGGCAAGAGCTGTCAGTGAGAGAAAGCAATTGGTAGCCGAGTGAGTGGTCGGTCGTGTGCTCTTTATATTTTACTGAGACGACTATAAGAGAACTTCAAGATTAAGCGTTTGCATCTAACGGCGGTTCCTACTGTGTTTCAAGATTATCCCCCTACCTGCAAAAGAACAACACCCAGTCTAGGAAAACCCGGGGAAGGGATCCAGATGATAATGCAATATATTAGACAAGTTACGCGCAACTGATTTGTTAACCGAGTTATTTACTATCCTACCTAACCGGCCGATGTTGTCATATTGCCTGTAACAGAGACACAGAGGAAAATCTAATTTCACAATAAAAGGCGTTCGGACCCATTGGCCACTCTCGTCAGTGCTTGCATAACTAACTGTTTCGTCTTGAAGGAAGAAGTGAAGCTACTAACAAATATTTTCGCACTAGAACACTTCTTTACAGTTCAGGTAAAGCAAACAGGCAGCATTTATTGAGGCCTGTGTTCTACGAATTATTGGCCCTCCTAGCGCAAACTGTTTACTTATGTGGTGCAATGGGTACTCCTAATAATGATTCAAAATTGAACCTTTGATGTGCAGCTACAAAACGCGTTATTTACGGCCTACATTCCAGCGTAAAAACGCTTGTGACAGCGTTTTTTCTAGGAGGAGCGGTGGCGCCAGAGCGGGAGCGAGGTGAACTAGGCTCATCCCGCCGCATCGGCGGCATGCCGCAGGCCCCACTTAGATTTTTTGTTGTTCAGTGGCCGTGACAATACAATAAAGTCTGTCGTTACTTACTAACTAGCTTTCAGGCTGTACGCGCACACATGGCTCAGAAATGGTCAAATGGCGGTGGGTGTAATTTAATGCAGAACACACCTCGGTTGGCCCACTTTCTTATTACTGCATAAACGACCGCGTTTAAACGTTGCGGCCTTTAATATGCAAATAAGCATAAGATATACATGTGCTCTTTGCTTCTACCATTGCTGCTATTAACGATTCCCGTTTGCCTTGAATGGTGCGCCTGGGATAAAGTGGGTGAAGAGGAGTTTACTATGCAAAGATAACGCGCTGAAAACAGCGTTCTTGAAAATAAATATATCGCGGCACCTTGTTGCGCACCACGCTTTCTGCGCTTAACGCTAACAACTGACGTCACCGAGCGATTCTGTTTGTTGGTAATGATAGTGGCAACGGTCATGAAAACATAGCATCTCGGCGACTTTGAACGGTGTGCACGGGAAAGATAAGAGGCAACCGCACTCATCTTTTTTGCTCTCTGATTGCGCATGCTAGACTCCAACTAGCAAAAAGTAATGTGTACTCCAAAAAAAATACAAAGGATTTCATATAAGAGCTCGCTATGGTGAAAAACATATCTTTTTATCTGTCGCACCTGCAGTTGCATAAACGGTGGCTCTGTAAATTGTGCGCGCGTGCTATAAAAATAGCGTACGACGCACACAGTGTTTTTATATGTACTTTGCCACACGCAAGCTTAAATAAGGGCAAGAAAGTAAAAAGAAGTAAGGACATCCTTTTCAAAGTTTTCATCATTGCTTCCGCGGCGGAACTTCGTCATTATAGTCGCACTTTACGATGCCAAAATGAGCCTGGTGCTTACAAACAAAAGATAATGGGTGACGAACACAAAACCTTCTTGAGAACTCGAATCAATACCTACTTTCTTAATGTGTCCAACTTTTTGCGCAACACGCTCCTTATCACTAGAGCCCGGGAACGATGTCAATGCATAATACGTGTGGTTTTAAAAAGCACTACATAAATTACGTACGTTTACATGTAAATATCTGTATCAAGGTAGAATTATGGTGAATTTATTTCGCCTTCTCTGCATTTGTAATATCTTGTGTTGTCACCTGGCGCGAAAAAAAAACAACATTTTATTCGTGTTCTATTTACGTACATGTTGTGGAACCCCTGCGGAGAAGTTCGAATATATTCCGAGACTTCATGGTTTCAATATAAAAGCTTGTAATTGCGTGCTTTAAAATCTTTCTCCGGGCAATTGAGGAAGTGGTGCCATACTCCCGTAGCGTCCTTATTCAACACACAATCTTTGGGAGAAGAAGCCATTTTGTTCCAAGGTCTGACAATCCACGAAAAACGCAAATCTTTCACCGCTGAAACACTGACTATAAGAGAAATCTCCGGTTCCTAAAGCACGGGAGGCTTTTCCGAGCCGACATAGTAAATCCGCGCTGGAGGCCGCTTCAACGAAACATTCGGTGCTATTTTTTTTCTTCCTCCCTAATTCCACTGCCACCGCCTTATGCAGGGAAGATGAGCTCAGGTTTCTCTCGAGACAACGATTCAGTCTTGAGCTAACTTTTCATTTGTGTCTTTCTTTACACTTGTGTCTTCGGGGTCGTTTTTTCGCACTATTTTTCGGAAATAGAAGAAACTCCCAACTTTCGCTTTTCAAGATGACAAAGATTGTGCCTTGCGTCCATGGAAAGGAAACGCAAACACTACGACTATGAGGCTTTGCCGAAGAAATCGCTGCTCATTGTTGTATAAGTGCAAGGTGAGTGAGACAAGTTCCAGACATCAAAGTTGATAGCCGGACGCTTTAGAGTGTACACACGCTGTTATGACCGCCATCGGTAGGCGCCATGCTGTCGCTGAGAAGCGTAGCCGGGCAGCGTTCCCACGCCTGGAAC
Organism: Rhipicephalus annulatus; assembly: GCA_013436015.1. Classification (NCBI taxonomy): domain Eukaryota; kingdom Metazoa; phylum Arthropoda; class Arachnida; order Ixodida; family Ixodidae; genus Rhipicephalus; species Rhipicephalus annulatus. The sequence continues at coordinate 98,807 of WOVY01002005.1, forward strand.
CCCGGTTTTCTTAGAACCAGCGTCGAGAGATGACGGGGGAGCGGCGCTCTTTTAATCCTCAAAGAAGTAGCCGACTCGCGGCTTGCCTATGCCCGCCAGGTATTGTCCTGGCTAGCCGGCGGATGAGACGTCATGTCGCCACGAAGCTGTAAGCCGTTCCAGAGGGGACAACAAAGACAGCGTCTGCCTTTGAAGAAACGGCAACCGCCGCCACAAAGTGCCCTGCTAATTGAGCGGACAGATTGGCGGATCGTTTGATGTCTGCTGTCCGAAGCTTGGGACCCCTCGACCAGCGACATACACGACGAGCAAGAGCCCCCTCTGGCGCCACCTTTAAGTGCAGTGATCTCGACTCAAAATTGGATGTTCACGTGCGCCGTGCCTGCTCGTACCTTTCACCTGTTGTGTGTGTGTGATTGGTGTTCCCCGCAAGAAGGAGGAGCCCGACAGGGCTTATAAGGACGCCGCCGAGTGCGGGACGTCGCTCTGAACTAAGTAAAGGTTCAACCACCACGTTCGTAGTTTGTGAAGGCTCTGAACTGTGTAGCGGTTCAACCACCACGTTCGTGGTTTGCGAACTCTTAACCTCATGCTGTAAATACTTGTAAATAGTGCCATAAACCTGTCTGTTTTTCGTATCCCCATCTCGTAAGCGTACGTTTCCTCAACCCGAAGCTACACCACGCTACCACAGCACCCCGGGATCACAACAACTGGTGATCAGCGGTGGGATTCCCAATAACGCACACAAGCCAAACGTCGGAACAATATACTCGAAACAGTGCAATACTCGAAACAGTGCAATAGTAAACGAAAGACAAAAGGCCATGAAAAGAAAGAAAATGAGAAAACAAGATGAAAAGAAATAGGGCAATGTGTTCATTTTTGGGACGGTGTCGTCTGGCCCTGTCGGCGTGCTGCAGATGATTAAACGCGGCTCTGGCGGAGTCGATGAGAAAGCTAGCCGCTGGCGTGGTTTTGTGGCGACTTGTGAATTTGGGAAAACAAACGAAGAGTCGAAGCAAATAGGCGTGCATAAATAAAAACGCGTCGGTGGGTTCCTCACTGCAGAAAATGGGGATGACAGGAACGTGGTAGCATAGACTCAGTTCCCCTCATTGTTCCTTTTTCAGCCTCCAATGGGCTGCAGCTATTGTATGGGGGCGTGGGCACTCTCGTCGTGCAATCCACGGCGTCATGGCGTGTTATGGGCCTGCGGAATGCGTGTGCAGTGCTTCGTTAAAAACAAAAACAAAATTCCAACTCCGCACCAACGCAGATTTTTTTGTCGATTTGGTGAGTACTTCTGTACGGAACGCGCATTTAAACATGGCTCTTACCAGGCAGTCGTGACACCTATTTGAACGCATCTGCTGGAGTATCATTGAGAACAAGTACTGAACTGCAATGAATAAAAAGGAAATTCTGATCAACTGATGGATTGATTCATTCAATATATATATATATATATATATATATATAATCTAGGATAATGTAACAAAGAACACTACATTTTCAAGTATCTGCTACTGCACTGCAGTGGCATATCTTCAGACACTTGACACGCATTTTACAGTTATATTTTAAAACCACACCACTTCTGTTGGTTTCCGATTAAATTTGCTTATCACAATAGTTAGGCGAGCTTCACAGTAATAAATTCTGCTTTAAATGTAGATGTGACAAAAGGGGAGACTGTCCCATAGTTTTTTCCTGGATTTAGTCTCCTTACAATTCCATTACATGAATTTTATACAAGTCAAATTGCAGTGCTGCATAGTGTTACAACTTGTTGACATCCACACTATGACAAACTTTGTCCATGTACTCAGATTCTGGGAAATAAACACGATAATGACTGCCATATATTCAAAGGGTAAGAAATCAACGCATCGAGATGTCATGTTGTTAGTTTTGAATGCACCTATTTTAATGTAATGACTAGTGAGGCAGCTGTTGTTGATCAACCGAAGCGAAAATAAAGCCACTTAAATAAATTCAATATACACAGAGTCAGGGAATTTTAATGTATGGGCACTCTAGTTGCCAAAGTATAATTTTTTACGTAAATTTAGGCAACCTCAGTGGTTTGAAGTTAATTTTTGGTTAAATATATTTTCAGTGGAATAAGTAAGTAAGTACACATTATGCAGATATTCGCACATGCCACAATGCTGCCATGGAAAAAAGTGCAACGTAGAGAAACTTGACAATTATCCTAAAGGCATAGATAACAGGAAAATCGAAGTATAAAAATTCAGCTCTAAACAACTTTTGCTAACATGTCACCAGAATGCGGTATTGAAACAATTAGCAATAATCTTGGAACAAGTTTACTAAAGAGCAGCCCTTGGACGAAATTGTGGGAAATTGAGAAGGCTGCCACGAAACCATTTTTTGATCTCCGGAGTATTCCAACGATCGACTTCTTTTAATGAATAAATATGATTGCCGAAATAGCTGAGTCATTTGCCTTGCAACAATTCTAACGTCAATACGCTTTTTAAAATTCAAAGTAATAAGTATGGTATGCTTGGCAAAATTTTCTTCTAAACAATAACAAAAATATTTTTCAGCGGTACAGGTTTGCTTCTGCCAAAAGTGGACGGTTATCAGAAGTCTCTGAGCAGCTGACAGTGGCAATGCTTAATGGATGCTCTTCATCACAGAATAGTTGGTGTTTTCGGTTAAGAATCCTGGTGGAATTCTGCTGTATTTTATATACATTATAGAAAGAATCTAGACACCACATGCATGCCATCACTGGCGACGCAAGGGACACTCCAATTTGAAGTAGGCACTAATACGCAACCACACTTTGGCCTTTTCAAAATCTATTACGCATCTTGTTGCCGAGGAGAGTATCTCTAATGTATGCCGCTTGGCTTTAAGCCCGTCCTTTAGTAGTTATTTCTCGTTGCCCGAAGGCAGAGGCAGAGGCGGAATTATATGTATAGGTGGCAGTGTAGAAAAAGAAAAAGGGAACGCGAAGGATGCCGCAGGAGAGCTCTTTGAAACCCGTGGCGATTCTAGTCATGTCAAGCGAGCCGTAGCAAATTGCGCCGCTTCCTGCGAGATACGAATGGGGCGCCGGTGATCTCCTTCCCGGGGATGGTGCAACCGCCCACGGACCTATGCTTAGGCGCAGGCAGTCTTCAAGACGACTATTCTCGAGCGGCTGCCTACAACCGAGCGTGTGTGTTTCTTTTTCTCTTTTGACGTTCTCGTGATTCTACTCTATTTTTCTTGTTTAGGCCACGAAGAAGTTGTTCGTTGAAGGTCCACACACCATCTCTCAACCGCACGCTTCTTGCCGCCACCCTCGTTGTTTGTGTGTCCGTGAGTGCGTGGGTGTGTATGTATACGGTGTCCCAGTCTTGTCGGTCCCTTCTCTATACTGTTAGCCCATCCGGAGTGATTCTGAGTGTGGGACGTGACCCGCACCTTGGAGTCGGCAGCCCAGCCAGCTCGCTGACGTCACGAGTTGCGTTGGCCGCGCTTGATACGAGCTTCGCTTTCACGCACTTCCTCACACTCCCATTGCAGTTTGTCGCATTAACTGTTTTATTGAGCATTGCAGGCACTTCTAAAGACGTCCTTTTCTGATCAGCAGTATTTATTTATTTTTCACTCGCGCCTCAGCTCGGAGTGTGCCGTCAAGAGAGTCATGATGTGCTTCCGAGGGAAAATAATGGCAACTAAAGTGAAACGAACAAATGAATGAGTGGGAGGAGTACCTGCAGGCACGCAACGCCGTTTTGTCACGGATAAATGGTGTTTTGTACAGAATACTTATGTGCCTAAAGTGTTGTTGGGTTCGCAATACACTTGTGCTATATTTTTGGTGGCCACCAAGTAAGCAAGCGCAAATCGGAGAGCCGAGTTGCCAACATAGAGATATTTTTTTCTTTTTGAATTTTGTTATTTCGGACATTTTTCATGAGCAGTAACAAAGGATGTTACAGTTGTTTTACGCCGATTTTTTTTTCTTTCGTATCGTTCGTTGTCGTTTCAGCTTAGAGAAAACAGTACTGCAAATGTATGAAAAGCACTTAAAAGCAGAAATAAAGTAGCTGAATAAGAAACTTTGTAATAACTCGGTTAGGATTGCCCAAGTAGCCTTTTGTAAAAGATGGTCGTTCCGTGGCAGTGAAAAAAACATTGCTCAGCTATAACTTTTGTAGCTAACTCTGAAACATGCCAAGAGAGTCACTGTTCATGACAGCCTTGTTTAAGCGTTGTGCGCGTAGGAGGGTAAATTCACGAAATGAACTTCTGGCTGAGAATGTGGGTCAAGATTGTGCGCAAGTGAGCGTCAGTGCAGAAGTATGAAGTCTTACACTAACGAGAGCATAAAATGTATAATAAAAATCTACTGAAGAACAAACACAATACTGCAAAAAGGCGGATACGTTTGAGCAACCACGCTGTATATTGGCAGTTTAGGGAAAGTAAACATTTTTTTTCTGGTAAAGATAACGTCCTTTTTTGGCACATACTTCGATGAGCTTAACATAGTAGCTGGTCATAAAGACATCTTCCTGAGTTTTCTCATCTTTCGGGCAAATGCAGTGATGTGCAATGAAAATACTACCCCGAGATATCGGTGCACCACCCACGCAGAACTTTCTTTTTACGTACATAAGATCAGCTTTGTTACTTAACAAATACTTCCAAGTTTTAGGGCACTTTCGCAGCACAAAATACTGTAGTGAGCAAACAGCTGATGAAAAATAAAAAAACAGACTGTTTTACGGATCGATTCTCTAAAGCCACCAGCCCATAATAACGCATGCTGAATTTTTAAAGACCGAATGTACCATAAGAAACGCTAGCAAACTGCAAAAAATAAACCGTTCATTTTATAGACTGCCTCAACCAAATTACGGTGCAGTAATGGGATCAAAATTCAGAGCCTTTATGCGTGTTCACAACGCAGACAAGTTCTGATTTGAAGGCGAAAACGCACACGCTAGCAATAATAGAATTCGGACCTTTCAGCCTGACGCTTTGGACGTCATGCAGCAAGTTAAGCATCCACATGGACGAAATATTCTTCATAAACTAGTTATGACTTCAAAGGATATCCTAGCGTGAAGATAAAGTTGTTACAAAAAGGCCAGCTTTCGTGGAATCGTGTCGTAAGAGAATTGAGAAGCTCCCGATAAGCTAAGGTCAAGGTCTTCGCCGAACCTTCTGCAGAATAGCGAGTCGAGATGAGGAAGGGGAGGGGGGGGTGCATCTTTTGAAGCCTTCACGAGTAATCCGCTATCGATCGGGGTATCACTCTTTTGAAAGCAGGACAGTTCAGCTTGACGCAGCTCAGCGTAGAAAAAAACACAAAAAACAGCACACATTGTATAAAAAGATCGCACGCGGAATGTCTTGTCAACTTTCGGATCACTGGAAAAGTAAAACCTCCGCCAAAATAAACATTCCAACAAAAGTGGATCGATAGCTGGTGACAGTGCTAGAGAGGAGTGAAGGACAGACAAGGCGACTGATGCTGTAACATATAAGGCAAAGAATGATCGGTAGCATAAAGAGAGATAAAAACAACGAGAGAAAAAGAATGAAGTGTTACCAAGCCCATGCTCGGCAGACGACCTTGCTTTTGGGCAGCAAGAGAGGGTTGATTCCAGGTCTCAAAGGGGCCCTGTGCTCGTGATGAAAGGTCGCGCGTCGAAGTACTAATCCTAGTGCACTTATACGCATACCTGACTAAAGCACGAAAAAAACAATAATTTAACAGTATGCCGTAGGGAAAATTGTGAACTTCAGGACGCAATGTGCAACATGTATGCCGCGAGGGGCTTGAACAGCGCTTTAGCTGATCTCAGAGGGTGGAAATTATACCAAAGCTCTGTGTAAAGCGTGCCTTGAAAATCACCTCACTGCTTCAAACCTAAATGGTATACTTATCAGCACTACTCAGCAGCAGAACATGCGCAAAATTAAGGTTGTTGAGATATCAGACAGAAATCTGTCCTCGTTAAATGTCCCATTGAAACTGCTCGAATGCGATCGAACATGACTGTCAGTCATAGAAAACAATGCTCTAAGTCCCTTATTTCCCATTTCCCGAAGCTACAGTGTTAATAAGGTCCTGCTGAAGGGGCTGACTGTAGCCAGAAAACCGGACATTTTTCGGTTGGTTTCTTGGATATACCCAGAATTTGATCAGGACTTGAATAAGAGTGTAGGCTCATATTTATTGAATGTTTAACTATTTAATATTTCCTAACAATACATTACGCCTAATAGGACACATTCGAAATTTCATAAAATGCGTTTAAAGGATTGAAAGGATTTGAAAATTTATGTGGGTTCATTCTTATAATAAATCATGTTTTGTTCGACTTTCTACTGCCATTTCTGCCAGTGCATTTCTTGGAATGCTCATATAACCTCATTCTTCTTACACATCAAGTTTCCCGTTACTCCTCGTCGCGGCTTTAAATAATTGGTCATTTGTTTCAGAGAAGGTAGAGATGAATTGTAAGACAAGCTTCAGCATCACAAACAAGACGGTATAAGTCATGGCCTGAAGAATATTGCATGCATATGCATTATTCAATAATATAACAAGAGTGTGTAGTGCTTGATTGTAAGATCAGAGGAAAGAATAGCCCGAGCAGTCGGGTGGAAAACAACTAGTGTTACAAAAAGGTCACCCAAAAACCAGGCAGAAAGCCAAGCGAAAATGAAAGCTTTTAATGAAACATTCGTAAACAGGAGGTGTCATGGAGTCAGGATTTTCACCAGTAGACAAGCCTTTTTCTAGGCTGTGGCCTTGAAGAAAATAAGCCGCCTTCAGAAAGGTCGGTTGTAGCAGATATCCATTTTTACAATTTTTCCACAAAAGAATGTCCGCTGTACCTTTAATTCTGCCCCCGAAATAGACGGTAAAAACGAGTTATCATATCATTGAGTGTTCATTGACTAAAATATATTACAAAGGCAAGAAGGGTGTGCAGTAAAAGAGACCACACACGGGGCGTTATGGAGGTACAGGAATCTGTAGCTCAGTTTAATTCCTTTCTCTCACCTCTAGTACTGAGAGGCGCGGTGATGGTTGCACAATGAATGGGGATGGCGACGAAGGTGCAAGAATCTAAGTTAGTGCGCATACGATCACAAATGCTTTCACTAAATTTTCTCTTTGAAAGCAATAGCTTAGTTTGGACTTAATCACGAATGCGTTGGTGGAGTTCACTAATACAAAATTATATCACTATAGAACGTTTGCCACATGTGTATGCTCAAATGAGCTAATGACCGTGTCCACGCGCCCATGAAGTGTTCGCACCACTCTATCTCAGAATTCACTGAGAGAGGAGGAAGAGTGCTCAACTTGTCTTTTCATTGCCGCATGTAGTGCATTGATATTTGACTGATAGTTGGTGCTATGATGAGGCTCGACTATAGTACTCATCGGCCCCGTTTTCTGACCATGTCCAAACCTATCGCCGGGACCCTTTAAACAAACGCGCCTGAACAGAAGCTTTTCTCGTGTGCCTTCCGTGGCGCAGCAAAAAGAAATATTCCCGAGAACTAGAAGCCATGTTTCTTATCGATGTTGTTAAAGAGATGCTACTCGAGAAACGTGAATTTTCTTGTGTTACATTTTTTTTTCAAGTTATGCTTGTCTGCCTTAAAAAAAAAGGTTTGCTTTGAACTGGGAATTGCTGAAGTTCTTGTGAAGAGCCCTTGGTAGCTTTTAAAAAAACGTAAGCCAGCTACGCTTCGCGGACACCGATGAAGCAGTAAAGCTGGCCGCATGCCCTACGTCAGTCTAACGCAATTCTATGTTTTTCAAGTTTTTTTCTATGTGTTGTAAAATATTTTTAATTAAACAATAATTGTTGAAAGGACACTAATAATCAAAACCGGTTTTCGCGTAATTTTAGAATAGACATTCATAAAACGCCACTGTTACCGCCAGGCGGTGTTTGGTAAGCGAGAAAACGCGCGAAAAAGAGTGGACATGCCGTCATTGAGATTCTCGCACCAAACACCATGACGTCATATTTTTTCAAGACGTGCACTGCATCCTTAATAGCTTCTAATCAATAAAACTTTTGAGGTAAACTGCCATCTCTGGGTATCATAGACCTAGAATACGATGTTTCAAATAATTTCGTCGAACCAATGTCGCGAGACAACGAAACATACAATATAAAGTTTCTTGCGCTGCGTGCGATGGTTTCGGCGTGATATTTAAAAATAAAACTTCAACCGAAATTTCTCTCCTAATAATGAACTTATGGTAGTGAAACTTGTGGCATGAAAGATTTAACAGGGCAGCTTATCAATCTGAACCAAATGATTGTTTCTCTTTATAGTGCCCCTTTTAAGCCTTGATGTGGTTGTTTTTTTTTTACTGGATCTTCACATCATCCTTTAAACACAACTTTACAAACTTTCTTCAGCCTGAAATGCGCGGCTATGGTGTACCACGGCTCATCAATAAAACGCACTTTGTTAAGCTCTGAGAAAAAAGTACAGCCTTCACGTTTTGCCGCCTCGTGACACTGGTCTGACTATGCGAACGTGCACGCTATTTTTTAGGCTAACTCTTTCCTCCTTCCTTTAGCAGCGAAAGCTGTTATGAAATCACAACATGGGTCGCAAAAGCGCCGTAGTTGTCCGCTGCTGCCAGTGTCCGCAATCACTATCGGACAAAATAAGGGAAAAAAATCTGCAGTTTTCATATACCTGTGAATCGAGTTTTTGCGAAGCATGCGGAGGAAAAGTGACCGTGTTGCAATATCTTAATTGAGCGACACGGCATGAAATGACGCTAAATATATGTACAATCAAGCACAGACATATGTGGAAGAGTTGCAGACGTTCATATTGTAAAGAAGAGGAAGTACTCCGGCGCGGAGGCAGCAGCCTCTGACGTAGGGCGCGTGGGGAACGTGCAGAGAGCGGAGCAAGACCTAACCGTTCCTGCAGTAGCTGGCGCTTTCGATTGCTTGTCCTGTGAGAGGGGATTGGCCACACTCATCACCTTTGGTTTTTTATTAGCCGTAGAAGTTCTTTTTGCTGATTTTTCAGGAGCCATGAATGCCGGTCTCCAGTCCCGGCCAGGGCTCGCCCTGGTCGGCCAGTCGCCCTACTGAATCGGTACCACTGGAGTGTTTCCTCAAGAACGGTGTAAGCAGTTTGCCTGTCGCACTTGTGCCCACTGAAGGTAGAGCCATTCGGTCGAGTGAAACGGAGGTGTTTCAAGAAGAACTTCGCAACATAAGCGGTCATTTTCTGGACATCTCGGAGGTGAGGCGTTTCGGCAAGACTGGCATACTATGTAGGTCTTCAAATATTCAATGCTTAACAGACTTACTGGCCGCCACGATATTTGCGTTCATTGCTGTTCACGCTTTTATCCCCCCTCCTCTTGCTTGCGTGAAGGGCATTGTTCGTGGTGTTCCAACTAACATTAGTCCTGAAGCATTCTTAAAGATGATCTCACCAGCTGGCGTGATATCTGTCTACAGATGCACCAGACCTGTAGTTGATACGTGAGTCCCTACTCAAAGCGTCATCGTTACCTTTGCTGGTCTCACACGCCCCTCTGAGCTGAAGGCCTGGCCTTATCTATTCCGTGTAGAGGCTTTGACACCTCGCCCACTTCAATGCCGTAACTGTTGGCGATTTGGACATAGCGCTAATGCTTGCAGGTCCTCATTGAGATGTGCGAATTCCGGTGGGGCACATGCTACATCAAATTGTCAGGTAGAGAACTGCAGGTGGTGCCTATGTGATGGAGCACACACAGCCACGAACAATAGCTGCCCTGCTGGAGAACGTGAAACACAAGTTGTAGACATAATAGAGAAACACCGTTGTTCTCGGTCTGAGGCAACATCCTTCATTGAAGTGCGCGAAGAGGGGTACGCTGCTGCTACGTCACGCCAGTGTGGGTCAATCGAAGCGACGGTCGCTTCCGCAGTGTCGGCAGCGATAGATAAGGCCATGCCGATGATTATGGAACGGCTTTTCAACACCTTTGCTGAAGGTCTGACCGAGATGCTCGCCGCTAGGTCAAACAGCCTTATTCCCTCCTTCACTGCACACACTGTCACGGTCCAGGGTGAAGCTGAGCATCTCGACAATGAACAAAATAATCGGCGTCAAGAAGATGTTACCCCTGAAACGCTCGTCAGCGCTCAGTCGCCGACCCCTGTGGGGCCCAGTGGGTCGTTAAGTGACATGAGGCTTGGTAATATCATTCATAAACAACGCTTGCTCCATTGTCTCCAACCAGTTTGCCAATGTCGATACCAAAAAAAAGTTATTACTAATACCAACAATGAGCAGGACGTTTTGCGTTCTGCAGTCGAGTCAACTATATAAAGTCCATCATAGCGCCTGTAAAAGTTCTCCAGTGGAATTGTCGTTCCGTATCTTCCGCTTACATAGATCTTATTTATCTCATACAGCAAACAAATCCTAATGTATTTTACTTCAATAGTCTTGGCTTTCAGTAAACCAAACATTTACTCTGAAATATTTTCGAACTTTTAGACTGGATCGGCCAGGTAGAGGAGGTGGATTATTGGCCCTAATATCTTCAAAAATGTGTCATCAAGTTACTGTAACTTTTGAACATATTTGTCCGGATTGTGAGTTGTTAGGAATAAATTGTTTGTTACCTGACTCCAACAGGATTACAGTGATTAATGCGTACTTTTCGAATGGAGTAAGACGCACAGATCACCTAGATTGTGTTATCAAGAATTCTTCGTCAAATTCAATTTTATTGGCTGGGGATTTGAACTCGCATCACACTTTTTGGGGGTTTAAAACAGATGGCTGTGGCAAAAGATTGTGGAATTGGTTGCAGGATAATAATTTTCGCTGTCATAACTCTGGACAAATTACCTTTCTACGCGGGATAAGCTCATCAACATTAAACCTAACATTTTCGTGTGGCCAGCTTATGATTTTAGCGTGGTAAACGTTTGATAATGGGATGAGTAGTGATCATGTACCGATTACCTATGAAATATTGCTACCACAACTTACCTCTGCTATCCGGCAACACCGGTTCACCAACTATAAAATTTATAAAACTGTTTTACACTCCGCGCTCTCGTCATTGAGAGGTTGCGTCGGACAGCAACGAGCTGCTTCAGTAGTAGCGTGTCTAAGTGACTCTGTCCAGCCGGCACAGTTTCCTGTTAAGTACGGCAGCACACCGTCAAATTCAGCTTGGTGGAATGAAGATTGTACGCTTGCGTATAGGCGACGTAAGGCTGCTTGGAAACGTTTACGCCACAACCATACTCCGAAAAATTGGGCTGACTATAAATTCCATGCAGCCCTGTTTAAACGTGCAGTTGCTATAGCTAAAGATAAACACAATTCTGACTTACATTCGCGTTTATCAAAACCTGATAAAAGATCCGCCCTGTACAGGTTTCTACGGAACAAAAAATCGACGCAGGTACCAGCATATTCGCATTCAGTAGTGGTGTCTCCTAAAAAGACAACAGATTTGTTAGAGGGCATCACGAAAGGACTTGAAGCGCGTTTTGCTTCGTCATGCTTGAGACCTGTGATATTCATAAGCGCAACCTCGGACTTTCGGGCAGTAACTATGGCGGAACTGGCAGATGTCATACTAACTGTAAAGCAAGCGGCTCCCGGTCCAGATCACATTACAAACTCTATGATTGAATTGATATTTAATTCCCATCCCGATGAGCTTTTGAACATTATTATTTGCTCCTTACAGCACACATGCATTTCATTTCGCTTACTTCAAACCTAGTTAAAATAATTGAAAGAATTCTTCATAGAAGGCTCAGTGAATTCATCGCTCGTCAGGACATCCTTTCACCAAGGCAAGTAGGATTTAGACAGGGGTGCTCTATATAGTTGGCTCATGTTGATTTGGAAAGCCGAATTCGCATTGCAAAAGTATCTGGTGAGCTTTCTGCATTAGTCACGTTAGATATCGCAAAAGCCTACGATAGTGTGGAACACAGTACATTAATTTCAAGATTAGTGGACTGTGAGGAGCCCAAGTACATTATATCTTGGGTTCAGGAGTTTCTCTTTTAGAGACAATTCATTTGTTGCCACGAGGAAAATACTTCTGCCTCATATAAGCAAACACGAGGGGTTCCGCAAGGATCTTTTCTGTCACCTCTTTTATTTAATATATTATTATCATCCATTCGCGTTCATAAAAATGTTGCTTTTTACGTCTACGCCGATGATATTGCATTTTTATCGTCATCCCGGGATATCAATAGTTTGTATCAAATCTTACAGTCATATTTGAGTGAGCTTGAGGTATGGCTTGGCGGGCTGTCTTTTTCACTTAATGTTATCAAATGTGCTCTGCTAGCAATCGTGCTCCGATTCCACACAAGTAACAGCGCTAAAATATCTTGGCATTGTTTACGTGGACAATTTAAATTGGCAGCAACAAATAGAATCAAACACCCGTAAAGCAGAAAGCGCCCTAGGATTGCAACGCCGGTTTTTCAATAAGAATTCAGGGATGCGCAGGGATACGTTACTTATGATCTACAAACTTTACGTACGCCCAATTCTGGAGTTTGGTTGTGTTCGGTTTCCCGGAAGTGCTGAGCACAAATACAGACCTGTTATATTGCTAGAAAGGCAAGCTCAGCGGCTGTGTCTTGGGCTGTCTAGGTGTGTCGCGAATAGCGTGCTTTATTTGGAAGCTAGAATAATTCCACTTGATGCTAGATTGCGACAGCTTACTGTGCAAACATTTTTAAAACTTTACGATCCGCCCCTCTTCTGTTCACAGACAGTTTTCATCAAACATCCAGTTTCTTTCTTTCAGCGCCCGTGGTTTCGTTATCAAAGACCCCGAGTCATTTTCGTCGAGTCTCTGTTATCAAATCTTCACGTTTCCCTCCAGCATTTAACTCCCCAAACCCAATGCTCGGTGCCAGTTGACTTAATTTTCGATAATATTTTTCCGAAAAATGCCAAGTTACTTCCAAAGCATGTTCTGGAGGGCCTCCTTCAAGACGCAAAAGCTTGAGAAGGCTGGAGTAGGTATTTTTCATCTTCAACTTAATTGATCTTTTGCGCTCTGATTGCCTGACTTCACACCAATTTATCTCGCAAAATTCCTGGCTAATACATTCGCTCTTCGAAAACTAAATTATCAGCAATGCAAAGCTATTATCATTTCGGATTCTTTGTCTGTATGTACACATCTAACGTCCGCAAAGCAGTCTCCTCTTCTCAAGATATTTTGGTCTCTCTTACCGCATAGCCTATCAGAAGTTCGGTTTATTTGGGTCCCCGGGCATGCTGGAATGAAATTGCTGATTCGCTCGCTTCGGCATATTTTAATTTCCCGGTGGTGATAGTAGACCCACAGTTTCCATTTATTACTGCCGAAGGATTCAAACGCCTGTTAATCTTAAAGATCAACGAAACATCTCTCCTACAATCTGAAAATTTTCGGCACTTGCAATTCACATGGAACACCGCAAAATGTCCTTCCCGTCAATGTGAGATGACTCTCACAAGCTTTCGCTGTAGAGTTCCTCGGTTAAATTTTTATCTAAAAAAAAACAGGATTTTCAATAACTAACCTATGTGCAGTTTGCAATGAACCGGAAACAATAGATCACTTTCTTCTCACATGCCGCCGCTTCACCTCAATGTGACGAATAATTCATGAAAGACCGATTGGTTTGCTCGGATTGCCAGTCAATACATCCACCCTATTATCGTTTGGAGCCAGTCAGTTGGGTGTGGGCCACAGTGCTATTCTGTCAGCGCTACATAAATTCATTCAGGCAACCGGAAGGATACGCTGCTAGTGGTACTGCCAGATATATCCAATTCTTCCTCCCCCTTCCTCATTCTTGTTAATTTGTTTTATATATTCTGGTTTACTGCATTCTTCTGCACTTCTTCACGTTTTTTAAAGGTACATTATTATTGTTCCTATCTAATTTCTCTTTCTTTTTTTGGCAGGCGTTGTAAAACAAATTACCTAATATGAGGTACAGTGTGGCCAATCCCCCATACAGTGTGGCTAATACAGTGTGGCCAATCCCCCATGTGGGTATGAGCCAAGATATCCTAGGCGACAAGACAAGACAAGGCAGCAGCATCAAGCGCGCCGCAGCGGCTCGAGCTCGGAAATTGCGGCTGGTGCATCGCCTTCCAAGCCTTCCAAGCATCATTCTTTCTGCTCAATAAATCTCCTTTATAATTGGTGGAGCTGCAGGGTACCGTCCCCCATACCTTCCCGCTACCATCCTGGAACTCCGTTCTCGACGGCTACCTTCTGCTATGCCGGACGCCAATCAGCAGACGCTTCCATCTCTTCCGGCCACCTGTCCAGGCAGTGTTCCCCAGCGGGAGCCTCCAAACTTCAGCGGAACAGACGACAACGACGTTGAAGATTGGCACTCGACTTTCGAACGGGGAAGCGCTTTGAACAGATGGACGGACGCGGATAAGTTGACACGCGTGTCGTTCTACCTCGCGGGTTTAGCCAGTCTTTGGTTTAGAAACCACGAGGCAGACGTCCGAACGTGGCCGCAATTTAAAACGTCGATTGTAGCAGTCTTCGATTGACCTGCCGTCCGAAAACTTCGTGGCGAGCAACGTTTACGCACACGCGCACAAGAAACGGGTGAAACCTTCACTAGTTACATAAAGAAGTCGATTTGTGCAGACGCGTGAACACCTCTATGACGGAAGCTGAAAAATGTAAGCACATCCTCTAAGGAATTGACGACGACGCTTATTCAAATGCTCTTGGCGAAAAGCCGACGACGTAATTAGCCTCTGCCAAAGCTACGATGAATTGCGGAAGCAGCGAGCTCTGACGAGACGTCCTCCAGCGCACTATTTGGCATCACTGTCTAGTGTGATCAATGTTCATGACCAATCGTCACTGATAGCCGAAATAAAAGCATTTGTCCGCGACGAAGTCGCACGACAGCTTTCCTTGGTGCCCTTCACACCAGAACCTACCACAACTTAACCGTCGTCTCTTCGTGGCATCATTCAAGGAGAGGTCGCCGAGGCCTTACCAGCTGCTCGCGAGCATAATCTTGTGGCTGCTCCTCTTACCTACGCCGCGGCTGCAGCCATGCCAACTCGCAAGGCGCCTGCGCCTCCGTTCCAGCCTCGCGCTAGCTATCCCCCAGCTCCAGTTCACTGGACCAGCACTAACACCGCCAACCCGTGGTGCACCCTCCAGAATCGCCCGATATGTTACGCTTGTTGATACCCCGGACACGTCGCAAGGTATTCCCGCCGCCGGACGCATATCACCATTGAAAACCGCCGTGAGCCTTTCTTCCCGCTTGACTCCAACGCGCGATACGGTTCCTCCACTCCAATGCCAGCCCGCTACCAGGATGACCACCGCCCTCGGTCGGGACGTCTTCGCTCGCCCTCTCCACGCCGCCGCTCGCCTTCTCCTATGCGCCTAACTAAAAGGAAAACTAGATGACGCAGTTCTTGAGGAAAGAACTGCGCAAGTTTCGGTTTGTCCAAGTCCTCATTTGTCACCTACCAATGTTATTGTCGAAAATATCCCTACTGTCGCTCTTGTAGATACCGGTGCAGCTGTTTCTGTTGTAGATGCTGGATTTTGCCGCTCAATTCGTAAGGTTACGACGCGTTTCTCCGGATTATCGCTTCGCACAGCCAGTGCTCAACCTGTTCAACCGACCGCAGTATGTACAGCCCGCGTGACAATTCAGGACGTTCTGTATACGATAGAGTTCATGGTTCTTTCATCGTGCTCCCATACTATTATCTTGGGATGGGACTTTTTGTCGCGTTATAACGCCGTAATCGACTGTGCTAGGGCTGAGGTTGAATTTTGCTCACTGGATGACCAAGCGTCCGTCGACTCCCAGTCTGGCGCTAAACTTGTCGTTAACGGTGACACCTACATCCCTCCATGCTCTTTTGCGTTAGTGCCAGTTTCATGCAGCGCCATATCTGACGGCACGGTCTTCTTCACACCATCTCCAATATTCGTCACCAGAAGAGCCTTCCCCCTGCCTTTTGCTGCTCTCGACCTTGTAGAAGGCTCAACCACAATGCCAATTTTTAATTATGAGTCGTCGTCTTTATCCCTACTTTGTCACGAGTGCCTTGGCCACCTCGAGACAATCAGTTCTACCAGAATTCTATCCGTCCCCGATGAGGTGCCTTCTACCTTCATCTGTGTACTGGCTGTCGTCTCAGCGGCTGACTCAACGTCGGCAAACATATTTCAACCATTCATCGCGGCAGATTTGACATCTTCGCAGCGTTTACAACTCCTCAACATTCTTGAGTGCTACCGACATTTTTTCGACGTTGAACAAACATCTCTCGGCCGTGCCTTAGCAGTAGAACACCACATCGACACTGGATCCCACTCACCGCTGCGACAACGATCATATCGCGTGTCCGCTACAGAACGCTGCGTCATTGCTGACCAAGTAGACGACATGCTTCAGAGAGGCATCATTCGGCCTTCACTGAGCCCATGGGCGTCTCCGGTGGTTCTCGTCAAAAAGAAAGACGGTTCTTTTCGTTTATGTGTCGATTTCCGGTGATTGAACAAGATCACGCAGAAGGATGTCTATCCACTACCGCCCATTGACGATGCTTTGGACAGTTTACAGGGTGCCGAGTTCTTTTCCTCGTTAGACTTGCGGTCAGGCTACTGGCAGGTGCCTAAGGCGAAAGCCGATCACCCCAAAACCGCTTTTGTCACGCCAGGCGGCTTATATGAATTCACCGTGATGCCCTTCGGACTTTGCAATGCACCTGCAACGTTCGAACGAATGATGGACAACATCCTGCGTGGACTAAAATGGAAGATATGCTTGTGTTATCGCGATGATATCGTGGTCTTCGCCCCTAACTTTGACACCATTTACGTCGCCTTCAGCACGTCCTTACTTGCTTGACTAACGCCGGTTTGCAATTAAACCTCAAGAAATGTCAGTTTGCCAAGCGTCAACACAACATTTTGGGCCACGTTGTTTCCAAGGAAGGCATCCTACCGGATCCGAAGAAATTGCGAGCTGTTACGACGTTTCCTAAACCTGCCACCATCATCAAAGAACTTCGATGTTTCATCGGCTTGTGTTCGTATTTCCGGCCATTCGTCCGAAACTTCGCGTCTATTATATCACCTCTCATGCAACTTCTCAGCAGCTGTAAAGACCTCTTATCATGGTCCCCTGCCTGCGACGAGGCTTTCACCACCTTGCGACGGCTTCTCACGACACCACCCATTCTACGCCATTTCGATCCTGAAGCTCCAACTGAAATCCACACCGACGCCAGTGGTGTAGGCCTGGGTGCTGTGCTCGCACAGCGTGAACCGGAGCATCTGGAATACGTCATGGCATACGCTAGTCACACACTTACCAAGGTTGAGAGCAACTACATCATCACAGAAAACGAGTGCTTGGCCATTGTGTGGGCTCTTGGAAAGTTTCGCCTATATCTATAAGGTCGTTCTTTTGACGTCGTGACCAACGACCACGCGCTGTGCCGGCTTTCGACGTTAAAAGACCCATCTGGCCGCCTCGCTCGCTGGGCGTTGAAAATTCAAGATTATGACATACGCGTGGTTTATCGGTCAGGACGGAAGCATGCTGACGCCGACGCCCTTTCCTGTTCCCCCCTGTCCCAGAATGCCACAGCTGACTCCGCTTGTGATTCCACATTGTCATCTCTTGACTTTGACATCATTGCTATTGAACAACGCAATGACCCGTGGACTGCGTCTCTTCTCAGTCATCTCTCCGACACTTCTGATCTCCCAAAGACGCGAACACTACGGCGCCAAGTTCCACACTTCTCGATACGTGACACGCTTCTATATCGACGCAACTACGCACCAGAGGGACGCAAGTGGCGGCTCGTCGTTCCACGAACCCTGAGGTCGCAGATTTGTTCCTTTTTTCACGCTGACCCACAATGTGGCCATGCAGGAGTCTTCAAGACCTACGAAAGGCTGCGACATTGTTACTACTGGCGTGGTGTGTATACCTTCGTCCACAACTTCATCCACTCTTGTGCCAAATGTCAGCGCCGAAAATCTCCGCCACACGCCTCCGCCGGTGAACTGCAGCCTTTACCATGCCCTTCCCGACCCTTCGAACGGGTCGGAATAGATATTTATGGGCCACTTGCATTCACTTCTACTGGCAACAGGTGAATAATAGTAGCTATCGACCACCTAACGCGCTACGCTGAGACCGCTGCTCTTCAAACGGCTACAGCGCAGGAGGTTGCCACTTTCCTACTGCGTCATTTTGTGTTGCGTCATGGAGGCCCTCAAAAACTCCTCAGTGACCGTGGCCACGCCTTCTTGTCCGAGGTCATTGAAAAATTGCTCGCTAAGTGTGCTATTGTACATCGCACATGTACCGTTTACCACCCTCAATCCAATGGGGCTATCGAGCGCTTTATTTGTACTCTCGGTGACATGCTATCTATGTATGTGATGCCTGATCACTCTAACAGGGACTTAGTTCTCTCACTCATTACATACTCCTATAATACGGCAACGCAAGCGACAACAGGCTTCTCCCCTTTTTACCTCCTCTACGGTCGTCATCCCTCCCACACCATTGACACCATTCTGCCCTATCGACCGGACGCGTCCGAATGCCTACCGATCTCGGACGCCGCCAGACACGCAGAAGAATGCCGCCAGTTAGCTCGTCACTTTACCTGCGATGACCAAAACAGACAAAAAGCAATTCATGATGCCCAGACCTCAACCCCCGTTTTTCTTCCGCGTGCTCTTGTGTGGCTGTCAGTGCCCCGTCGCACACCTGGGCTCTCTTCCAAACTTCTGCCAAAGTACAATGGGCCATATCCTATTCTAGAACAAACTTCGCCAGTAAATTACCTCATTGAGCCTCTTACGCCACCGTCAGACTTGCGACGTCGCAACCGCGAGGCTTTGCACGTCCAGAGGATCAAGCCGCGGTTCAACGCCGCCTGCACAGGACTAAGTCGCCAGGATGGCTCGTTTTCTTCTCCACGGGGCCATTGTAAAGAAAAGGAAGTACTCCGGCGCAGAGGCAGCAGCATCGAGCGTACAGCATATGCTCGAGCTTGGAAATTGCGGCTGGTGCATCGCCTTCCAAGCCTTCAAAGCCACCACATTTCTGCTCAATAAATCTCCTTTATAATATAACCAGTTATTCACACTTGCAAAACGATGTGAACTGGAACATGCTTATTAGCAACAACAGAAGCTGATATGAAGTGCTGATGCTTGCGAAGGCGCTGATCCTGGTCACTGCTACAGAACTGAACTAAGCGCATGGCAAGTAACCACAATTGACATTAACCCGACGTGACGGCTTTATCATAGGAGTACATATGCAATGTTTATAAAATTGCGTAGGTACCACTGCAACCACTATTGACGTTTCACGAAAATTAGCGTCTATTTGAAAAGTAGTTCCGAGACCTGGCGTAGCTCTGTGGTAAAATGCTTGACTGCCACGCAGAATGCTTGGGTTTGATTCCCGCTGCGATCCTGAAATTTATTATTTGCATTTGTCCAAGGGGTAAGCGCTGCTTATGTAAGAATTTTCTTAACACAGTATTTATTGTATGCCTTTGTTTGGTTGACGCTACAATGCCTTGTATTGCTTAACGTGAACGCGTTAAAGTTGTCCATGTGTGTTCCCATCGTTCCTGGGCAGATACAGTCTCAATCACCTGTGGCACATACCCGCATAACAGCGGCACATACCCGCCCGTGGGTATGTGTCGTTGTCTGGCGGGAAGTGTTTGACGACGTACGCGACGAGATTGCGACATTATTCATGTCTTGACCAGCGCGTCATATTCGTCAAACCATCTTATTCTCCCTTGCCTATTTTGCTTCATGCCAAGTTAAGGGGGTGAGTGCGAGAGCACCCAAACGTAAGCGGCTAGTTAGATATATAGATGGATACATAGATACGGTCAGAGTCACGGACGTTCGCTAAGAAATTCTTCGCATTTAAAATTTAGTGAATAAAACAACAATATTGACACAATGGGATTCGATTCCCGGTACACTGCGAGCCAGCCCAGCATAATAACAGTGAGCCACACCGGTACATGGAACTCCTCTGCAAACTGCGCGTAGGCAGGCTTGATGTTGGGAAAGGAATCACGTTATTATGAGTAATAAAGCGTTTTAGAACAGCAAATAAACAACCAGGTGTCACATATTGTGAATTGTGCAATGAGTAGACCGTCGAAAGCTCAAACTCATTCAATAATCTCGATTTGTTCACTTATTAACCGTGGCGAATACGCACTGTGAGGGATTCTGGGAACTCCGAAAGCTTCTGGCAGAATTCTTCATGGTCGTGAATCACACGACAAACAAATTGCAAAAATAAAGTTACTTAAAAGTGTGCTGCGAGTACCACGCTTTTCCTAACAATGACGAATGATGGCATAATCAATGCCTGCCCACTGCACAACGATTAACGACATATAGGGTACCTTGCAAGTGTGCTTGCAGCAGATAATAAAAGAGTGGTATAAAAAAAGACCTGAAAGGCTATTTTTATACCACTCATACCAATTTCTACCACTCATACCAATTTTTATACCACTTTATACCAAAGGGCACAGCACTGTCAAGCTTTCGCTGTGACAGTGCTGTGCGTTCCACGCAGGCCTGGTGGTTTTTTAGTGGCAGCTTTGTCTAGGGGGATTAACCCGACGTCGGGGGCACATATGCGTTTATGATGATAGTTTTCTATCCGTCTTACGGATTTCTGTGGAATACGGCCTGACGGCATTGTCAAATTACACATGTTTCTAAACATGGAACGCAGATTTTGGAAAAAGTGTTGCCATAGGCATTCGTGCCCGCTGACGATTGATGCTCGACTTGTTGAGAGGAGAAAATAACCAAAACCCAAAATTCAATGTGACTTTTTTAAAACAGACATAATTTTATATATGTCAAGGTTAACTATAAATATACTTTGTGGTTTTTCTGATACTTTGATAAATATTCATTTCCTCGATTTTCGGCTGACTGCAATAGAGAGAAGCTGGGGGGAGGAGGCGATCGGCTATCAGAGCTTGTGCTTAGGACAGTGCAGTGCCGTGTCAACGAGGCATCGCTCGTATTTCTTGGGAGGTTTCGTGCATACCTTCCATAGTTTATTTATTTACTTCTGTGATCTTTACTGGCGTGAAAGTTAAGAGCTCAACTAGCTCACAGAATGTGTAGATGGCCGCTCCTGTGACTGTCGAGAGCCTTCGCTGGCGCACGGCGTCTCTGGTAGCGGTGAATGCGACATGCTAAGCAATGAGACGCTGTGCCCTATGGTTGCCAAAGTGATATTCTACAGGCTTCTGTTTCACTGCGATGGTTCACCACGATAGGGCAACATGAGTTTCTGAATTGTTATGTCACTGTACTCGTGAACACTTGTGTCACAAAGGTTTCGTTGTACATTGCAAGTACACTATTATTTATTTATTTATTTATTTATTAATACTGTAACCCTCGCTTGAGGGTCATTACAGGAAGGAATATAAACACAAAACAAAAACATTACACAATGACAAAACAGACATTACGTTTCATGTTGCCGGTAGTACAATTCTAGCGAACACTCAAACGCTTTGACATTTGCGCTAGTAACAGCGTACTCTGGAAGTCTATTCCACACTTCTATACTATACGGAAAAAAGAATTTTTAAAGCCATCCAGACGCGCCCAAAAAGGCCTTATTGGGTGACTATGGTTCAACCGAGCTCCTCGTTTGGGTGCAGGTTGTATGTATGTGTCTTTATTTATTTTCATTTCGCCTCTTATAATTTGAAACAGGAGTTTTAACCTTTACTTTTCGCGGCGCACTTGCAGGCTATTAAAACAACTTTGCTTCTAAATCTTTCTCGTTGGTCTCTGTTTTCTCTCGTGCACACAATTAGCGAGCTGGAAGGGGCAACAAATTTTGGTATTTATAACCCACGTAAAAGGTCAGAAATTAAGAAAAATTTTAATTTTGCACCGTGTAGGGGAAATATGACGTAGCCATCGATTCCAGTTGAGACGTCATATTTTATTTATTTTTGTTTGGTGGTAATCACCCCCTTCATACGTAGTTGATGATGACGGTTAAGAGCACGCAACTGCTGGATACATGGCCTTGTATATACCTTACGCTAGCAGTTTACATATACCCTGCAGACTGTTTACCTTGACTTTTAGTGGACCAGGGGTGGCTAGCGGTATTTGGTCAGTGTCTGTGGAACATCGCGTTTGTGATGCGCAGAAGCATAACCGCGCAGCTCGCAGACGAAAGACTCGAGCGCAACGAGCTTCACTTTGAAAAAAAAAACTGCGGAAACTTGCACATTAACTAGTGTGTTCTGGCTAACATCGTGCGGTTTCTGACCTTTTTGATTTCGCGCAAAAATTTCATGAACGTCAAAAAATATAAATACATATGATCTTTTATGAAAACGCAGAAGTATTTTGAAGTAGCAAGTTTTTTTTTATACAGACTAGCTTTCAATGTTTCAATGTTACATGCTTTTCCGAAGATGCAATGTTTGACAACTTACCGAGATCTGACTTCGTACTTTTGTTTTGGTAGCTATAGAGTTCAAATGTGGATGAAATATTTTCCGCATCATGTCTAAGCATAAGAATAGTACACTCAACTCATTTCAACATTGAAATCTCTTCAGCACTTTCCGCTTATTAGAAAAAAACGGATTTCTGTGGTCCAAAATTTCTAGAACATACTATCTGATTTTTCAGGCTATTGATGACTCATAAAGTGGAAGTTTAGGAATAGAAAACGTACGACCAGGAAGACCTCCGCTTCCCCGAATTTCATGAAACAAACGAAAACTATGCAGTTCACCACTGAACTAATCATACATTCGAAATTAGGCATCAAAGAGTGTGTAAGCAGGAAACACATTTTATTGCTAGAGACTATACGCAAAGAAGAAAAAGTTTGTTCCAGTTGCGTCTCTTTTTACTGCGTTATAGTAGCAAAAAATATTTTTTGCATTAAGTCGTATCGCGAAATGAAAAAAAAAAATCGTGACGCCAGGTCAAAGCCATGCAAGGCTCGAAACGATGTAACTGAAGGATTATAAAGACTAACGTGGCTGATTGTGTGTTTTTTGCAAGGTTTCCGCTAAGTGACGCTTGGTTATTTATGCGTTGATTCTGAGCGCGAAAATTTTCGAGTTAAAGATAGTCACCGGCACGACACGGATGTCGAAACTCATAGACCATTATTCCCGCTTAAACCGCACGTTCTCCTCTCGCGCCAATCTACGGGCACGTCGTTGGCGTAAGGCTTTCATCACTTTCAAGTTTTCTCACAGCTGCCATTTCCCTTACCGTTTCCCACAACTGTCTAGTTGTACAAACTTAAGCTCTTAGGCTCGTCGCAGTCACATCACAGTGAATTGACTTCAAGCTAACTGCAGTCTAGTTGTATTTTAAGCAACCAGTGGTGAATTGTGGCACTTGCCCACTTTCAGGGTCACATACCCGTTAAGATGAGTTTTCTGCGATCGATACACAAAAAACAATATGCTAAACAAATTCGCCGTTAAACACGGCAAGCTGAAAGAAAAAAAGCGCTTAACGGGTTAAAACATGATGGCCCTAGTGAGAGTGCAGGAGCTCGAATTCTTGCTTTGTGCACTTCATTTTCTTCCATTCTTGGGCTTCATACGGGCATATTGAGGCTTTACTTGTTTGGCCTACCAACTTCTATATAAACAATGTCGGCAGTGGCGCTAGTGAAATAATGATAGCACGAGAGGCGCAGTGCCAAAAAGAAAACTGTATGTTCCAGGTGCTGCTGTGACGTATGTGTTGACATACGTCATGCAAGTAATAAACTGCTGCTTCGTCATTATAACAAGACATGTGTCAACGCACCTAATAGGATCATGCACTAGCATGACGCAAAACAGGCAAAAAAAGGGTGTTCCACATTTGCCGTAATGGCAGCAGTGCTGACTGACGCTGCCAGGTTTAAATGCGCATATATACCCTACAAAGTGGACAGAGCGATGACCGCCACCGTAGCTCAGTCGTAGAGCATCTGACACCTTAATAGAAGGTCATCGGTTAGGTGGGCATCTTGTCGGTGGCTACTCATCTTTTTGTCGACTTTTCTTTCTTCACATGTTCACTATAGTTAGTTCTCACACTTCCCTCTATATTGCAATGAAGATGCGCGAGCCTACGGGGCGCGGAAGAAGAAGAAGAGTAGTGGAGCGGTGCTTGGACTGTGCGGTTAGGTGAAGCGTTCCAGGCCTGTTTCAGAAGTACGCTGCTCTTTCACAACGCCATTTCACAACGCCATAACGGTGTAGATTAAGTTGAGAACGAACACCAGGTATCACAAAGTTCGAATTGTCTGACCAAACGTTAGACAATATCAATCGCATTACGAATAAATTGTTCATTGCTTTCAACAATGGGCTCGCTCAAAAATCTTCAACATCATCAGCCGCCAAATCCCTTTTGGGTACCTTGCACGCATACTTGTAATACTAGCCCGAAGTAAGGGTTCTGTAAAGGATGCTCTTCTGCCTTTCTCTGTGACAGCGTTGCGCTGTCCGCGCAGGCTTCGCCTTTTTAGGACTTTGCTCTGCAAGCTTCTTGTGCGAGCGATTTTGCGGTCATGGCGTGTACACTTCTTCAACTGCATACCGAAATATTCTCGGCACATGCGCATCCTTTCTCTTCGCTGGTAGCTAACGTGGTGACAAATCTTCGCTACCACTCGGTCGTATGAACGGCTCAGAAACGAAGGCAGCAGAGCGACAGGTTTGATACACAACTGTAGCTCGGGCTCGCCGCCGAGATCCTGCAATCATAGCCCGGAAGGCCGAGTCGAAGAGGGCTCGCTGTCAAGAAAAGCCGAAGCTGTGGGCCAACGAAGCCATGCGAAACCGCCAATATGTAGAACCATCCTGGATACCAATTGAACCTCGCACGGTCACGCTTACCTTCGGCCGTAAGACGCGTGTTTCCTGCAGATGTAAGCAGTTCCCTCTCGTGAAAACCAGTATCGTTACAGCAAACATGTTTCAACAAGGGTAAACGTAGTCTTTCGTAGTATACGAGCACAGCAAGACGCACCAGAAGACACTCGTGTACGTGGCATTCAGTGTACTAACTTCAAAAACTTGTAACTGATCAACGCGAACAGGAACGATCACTTATTCCACAAGACCTCCAATGTACACAAATACATGCTCAGCCAGTTTCGGCATCTCAAGCAGCGCATCTTCCCCACGCTAATGCAACGGTACCTTCTTGTTCTGTGAGAAGACGTCGACCGCTCAATCTAGCTCAACCTTGCTCTTTCAACATGTGATCCTTCAACGCACACGTTGGCGACATCAAAAAATTATCCGCTCCGGACCGCAGCCGACGTTCTTTGCTTGACGAAGATGTGAAACTTTGAAATGTGCACATCAATGCATTCGTTACAGTCGTCTGCACCAAAGAAGCAAAGCATCCTGCGGGTGGGGTACCTTGTAAAATAACACCTTTTTTGAATATGTAATGTATATAGTTCATGCATCATAAAGTGGTCATTTTTAAAGAGAAAAGAGTCCTCTAGCTCTTCGAGGGACGCCCTTCTTGTATTTTTTTACATCTGTTGTGTATATATAGGGTATTTAGTTCATCGAAATGTAATTAGGATGCTAGGAGATCTCTACGAAAAATGGTAGGGGATGTGTGCGGAGGATTTGCGGGTTACATAATCATCTGTGAGCAAGCTCCTATAACAGCATTCGCATTGTGAATATCAAGGTGATATTTTTTTCGAAGTGTGCAACAACAATACCCAAGAGGCACTGCTAATACGCCCAATATTGTGAAAGATGTACATGTAGCTTAGATACTCGGTTCATGTCTAATGAATGTTAAAATAAAACATTCTCTCAAGATTCAGGTCACAAATAACTAAGCCAACGGGAGATCTATCCGCTGCCGCCACATCATCGACCGTTATCCTTGCCACCATATTTCAAGTGTTCAGCGGGAAAACGACCGAACATTGGTATCTGAGGAAAGGACGGAAGAGGCAGAAGACAATCCAGTTAGCGTTCGTGAGACTTGCTTTTTCTGCCCTTTCTGAACGATCACATCAACGCGAATATAAAAAAGGCAGTGCTGGCGAGCATCGTAGTTTTATCTATCAATAGAAGCGTTAAATAAAGAATAAATTGTTTTGCTGGCGAACAAACATGGTTGCGTTCAAGTGGTGAGTTACTGCGGCAATTGTGGTGCCGTTTGAGAAGCCAATAAATAAATATTCGGGACGGTGCCTGCATCGACAAGGTTTAGTATTTGTACATGCAAACGGATTCTTATGGGCACAGCTCTTTAGGGTGTAGTAGTAGTAGTAGTAGTAGTAGTAGTAGTAGTAGTAGTAGTAGTAGTAGTAGTAGTAGTAGTAGTAGTAGTAGTAGTAGCAGTAGTAGTAGCAATGGTGGTGTTGGTGGCTTGCACCAAACTCTTGTTTATAAATTCATGAAGAGATGTCGTTGCATGTGCCCCGCCGCGGTGGCCTAGTGGCTAAGGTACTCGGCTGCTGACCCGCAGGTCGCGGGTTCAAATCCCGGCTGCGGCGGCTGCATTTCCGATGGAGGCGGAAATGTCGTAGGCCCGTGTGCTCAGATTTGGGTGCACGTTAAAGAACACCAGGTGGTCAAAATTTCCGGAGCCCTCCACTACGGCGTCTCTCATAATCATATGGTGGTTTTGGGACGTTAAACCCCACAAATCAATCAGTCGTTGCATGTATATATCCTTGGAAATACTATCACTAGATCATATTCGTAGTTCTTTCGTAGTTCTTGTGTAGTGGACGATTTCGTATAGTTGACGGAATGGCAGACAGAAAAATAGACAAACGGACGGACTTATAGACGGATGGACATGCATACATACATACATACATACATACATACATACATGCAGACGGGTGGACGCTTCACCCCACTGATTTGCAGTCATATGCTGTGAAATTTTTTGATGTACATTGACATTGTAGTAGGAACACCGGCTTCGCAGCCATGCATTGCATGCAACTCTGCGTAACTAAACAACACAGAAAATCTAGCTTCTTTGTCTATTACTAGGGGCATCAAATGTCATAACGAGTTGAGAACAGTTGATGACCAAGTCTTAGGGAGTCCTTGTCAGTGTGTACCAAACTTTCAGAAAACTGCCCTGCTGGGATAAAGCCTGGCTATGCATGCAGGTTTCATGCGGTAATTTTTAGGCTGATGTAGAAGTAAGAGGAGAAACAGGCGCTTTCTTCCCCATAACTTGAGCACCAGCCTAACTGAGTCACTGAAACATGATTCGGTGAAATTCATAACAGAATTGTCGTTAAAATTACCTTGTTTCACTCCCCACAGAGGGAAGATTTTCCGCTTATGTTTGGAGAAATACGTCAATATGTGTTGCGTGAACAGCGCATGCTTAGACCACTCAAATTGCGCCCTGTAGATGCGCCAAAACATGGCGCATTGTTAAAAAAACGGTGATTGCAATTAAGTGAGAATATTCAAAAACTTCTTTCTAGGAACCTTTAGAGGTGAACACCTCGTTGGCTACGCCGTTTAACAGGAGAATGAGCACCGTAAGATAAGTTATCGCTTCTTGCTCATCGCAATCGAGTAAAACAGGTTCTGATGCATTTCGGCGTGTAGTGGCGTACTAAGTGGGCGATCGTCAATACATTTATGTTAAAATGCGAAGCATTTCTTGGCGAACTTCAGCGACATTGAGCGTATCTATCTATCTGTCTATCTATCTATCTATCTATCTATCTATCAATCTATCTATCTATCTATCTATCCATCTATCTATCTATCTATCTATCTGTCTATCTATCTATCTATCTATCTATCAATCTATCTATCTATCTATCTATCTATCTATCTATCAATCTATCTATCTATCTATCTATCCATCTATCTATCTATCTATCTATCTGTCTATCTATCTATCTATCTATCTATCAATCTATCTATCTATCTATCTATCTATTCAACTATCTATCTATCTATTCATCTGTCTATCTATCTGTCTATCTATCTATCTATCTATCTATCTATCTATCTATCTATCTATCTATCTATCTATCTATCTATCTATCTATCTATCTATCTATCTATCTATCTATCTATCTAGCCACCTACGACATTTAGCTCCCCTGGCCGTTTAAATAGTGGTATCAATACCAAACTAGGTATGGCATAACATGACTGTATGAAGAACAAATTTGACAAGTCGCAACATGAAAATCATGACATGTATGTCATGATTAACAATTCATGGTACTGCAACTCTTGCGGTGGTTTAGTTCACATGGCATGTTGCAAAACTGTTATGGTATGGTATGATTGCATGGTGAACACAAGCGACAGAACCTAACATAAAAATCATGACGTGCATGGCATGGAACATCACTACATGCCACGCTCATAATGCGCTCACGGCCGTTTCGCTAGCCTCACATACACCAAATTTGGTATTACAGTATGTCAAAGGATGACGAAGGTATGTGACTGGTGCAAACATGATAATCATGAGATGTGTGTCATGCAACAACATGGCTACAAGCCACGCTCATGATGCGCAGGCGGCCATTTCGCTAGCTTCATTTATACCAAAGTTGGTATTATGGAACATTAGTCTGTCACGAAGGTATTATACTGGTGCAAACATCGTAAGCATGAGACGCATATGTCATGTAACAACATGACTACATGCTAAGCCTATGATGTGCTTACCGCCGTTTAGCTAGGTTCACATCTACCAAACTCGGTGTTACGCGACGCGAACGGACCCCATAGATAAATGGCATATTCAAACATGATAGTCATGACATGCGTTTCATTTAACAACGAGACTATGCATGCATTAATCATGATGCGCTCGAAGCCGTTTCGCTAGCTTTACATATGCCAAATTTGGTATTATGTGACGCCAATGGATTACGAAGGTATGTGACTGGTGCAAACATGATAATCATGAGATGCGTGTCATGTGAGAACATGACTATATGCCACAGTCAAGGCGCCAACACATTTCGACGTGACACGTTGCGCGTGCTCGCCAGTGTTCATTTTGTCGCGTCACGCGGGCGTTGCCACGCCAGGCGCCTGTCCTGCCATATACACGCAAGTGCGCGCCACGCTGCTTTGCTTTGACGCATGCGCATTTCGGCGCGCCTGGCGTCCCTTCATCACGAAAAGAGGGAGACGCAGTGTTGTCTGCGTCACGCATAGGCACGAAATGCAGCATGTTGCATTTTGCCCCGGTTGCCGTCGGGCCGGGCCGATGGACGGTGGACGCGCCGCGCGTCAGACTATAGAGTGCTCGCGTTTTACTAACGTAGCGTTGCTGTGCCCAGCGTGCGCGCACGTCAACGTCACATAGGAGCATATCGGGCCCATGATGATGCCCTCGCGGCCGTTATGCTAGTTCCAAATATACCAAATTCGATGTTATTTAGCGTCTTTGGATGACGAAATATATGAGTACTGCAAGCACGATAATCCTGACACGCGTATCATGTAAGAGCATGACAACGTACCATGCTCATAGCGTGCTCGCGGCCATTTCGATAGCTCCACTTTACTATATTTGGTATCACGTGACGTGAATAGACGATTAAGGTCAAATACAGATCCAAACATCATAATCATGACACGGAAGCCATGCACGGCATCATTTACCTCTATCTCATAACGTTTAGCTGATTTTGAAGTGACTTATCAACATTTACCATTCGTGCTTCGCATGTCATCAATTGCCCCTTTACGTGAGATCTGCCAATGTTTTTATGCGTATAACATCAGTTTTCCTCACTTCTGTGTGCCTTATTCCTTCATAGAAGGTCATATGCTGACAATGTATTAAGTGCGAGCTACACGCGGCAAGCAGTCGTATTCTCGCGTCTTCGCGTGGCATAACGCAGGCAAAGAAGATTGAGTGGAAGCTCGCGCTGAAGAGAAGCCTGTTACCACGAAAGTGTTTTATTCTGGGGTCCATGATGCATTTCTGGGGTCCATGATGCTCCGCTGATGCATTTGCGTCACTCATATCTCGTTGTGAAGTATATACAACAAACTCCAACGAAACTGTACGGGAAGTTCTGCTGCCGGGCATCGAACCAGTGACTTCTCGTACAGCAGCGCTAACACTACGCCACAGCGAGGATATAGTATAGCATGCTAAAGGCAAGCTATTTATTTACGCCATACACCACTTGGCAGTCCTCACAGCTCTGCAGAATTAATGCGCTTTCGTCATCAGTACTAAAATGACGCAACGAGCGCGCATTGGGCCCGCTCCAAAGGTCATAACCTCTGTCGTTTCGGAGAGCGCCACCTACGTGGAAAGTGGTGCTCCTACGCGCGCCCTTGTCACACCCGTGTTTACAGAGAGCACGAAGGTTACTTGTATCGCTGCCGCGACCGCGTTTTCGTGTGTAAGCATGCTGCTCACAAACGAAACAGTAGGAATTGTGGCGTGCCTTGTGCGATCCTTTCGCGCGTCTTTCTGTTTTTTCAGCGCGTTTTAACGGGACGCTAAAGGCAACTAAGAAGTCGACGTTGATTGTTGAAATAGCAGTCCAGATCTTCGTATATTTCCTTTTGTGCAGAAATTACGTTTTAAATGCGAAGCATTTCTTAGCGAACTTGCGTGACTTTGAGCGTATCTATCAATCTAGCCGCTTGTGTTTGGGTGCTTTGGTGGTCAAACCCTTAACTTGGCGTCAACAAAAATTAAAATGGGAGGCTAAGATGGTTGACGAATATGACGCGCTCGTCAAGGCATGAATGATGTCGCGATCCCGTTTTGCACGTCATCAAACACTTCTCACCAGACTGTGGCACATACCCACGGGCGGGTATGTGGCGCGATATGCGGGTAAGTGCCACAGGTGATAGACACTGTATGTACCCAGGAATCACAAGACCACACATGGGTAACTTTAACGCGTGAGCATTAAGCAGTACGCGACATAGGTAGTGTTGACCCTACGAAGGCATAGAATAAATTTCGGTGTTAAGAGAAACCTGACACTGGCAGCGTTGACCTCCCGAAGAATTCAAATAATAAACTTCAGGGTCCCAGAAGAAATCGAACCCAATAATTCTGCGTGGTAGGCAAGCATTCTACCACTGAGCTACACCAGATTTTTGGAATTACTTTTCAAATAGACGCTGTTAGGAAGCGCGCATCCGACGACGTTACGAAGGGCGCCACGAATCTCGCTGCTGCCACCACTGTTACAAAAGACAGCGACGCCAACACGGTCCCGAAAGCGCCACTGCTTCGAACTCCGCCGGGAAGGTCACCAGCCGTTTATTTGGTAGCGTAGGTTTCTCAGCTCACGACTGCTTCTGCACAGAGCTGATTGACGAGCGGACGAGACGACGGTAAGTTAAAGAAGGTTTATCTACAGCATATATATATACAAAGGCGTTACACAATCGGCACTGGGGCCGACAGTTTAGAGACTGGAAGAGCCGAGCTCTCTTCTCTGACACATCGGTCTACTGCTCGCGACGCGCCGCAGGAATTTTTTTATATGCACCGGGTGGATTCCTTGAGCAACCAAATGTCCGACCAGAAGCGCCGCTGGCCGTGAGGTCAGAATCCTCCAATGGGGTCGCCGCTGGGCCGCGTCATTCTCATAAAATTCGGAGCCGCTGCACGTGGCTGCACCCAAGGACGGGTGACGTGGCCAGGCATTGCGTCAGACTCGCCAGACAGGAAGGCACCGATTGCTTCGACGGGCTCGCTAGCTGAGGTGACTCACTGTGCGTGCGCGGCAGAAAGGCACCACCGCGTGATGACGCCGTTGAGTTGTTCGCGTCAGGTGGGCTCGCGTGCTGGCCTTGACACAGATTGCCTTTTTCAGAGGCATTGACGTTCGGTGTGGACTCGCAGGCACAACAACTCTAATTATCGTGAAACGTCAATAGTGGTTATATTGCTGCCTACCCAATTTTATAAACATTACATATGTGCTACTTTGATGCAACCGTGATGCCGGGTTAATGTCTATGGCCGTTAGGTGCCATGCTCTGAAGGTGATTTGTGTAGCAGTGTCCGGGGCCAGCATCTTTGTGAGCATCAGCGCTTCAAATCAGCTTCAGGTGTTGCAAGTACGCATGTTTCAGTTGACATCGTTTCGCAAGTGCGAGCAACTGGTTACAAAGCATCTGCAACTCTTCAACGTATGTCTGTGCGTGCTACATTTGCAACTATATTTAGCATTATTTCATGATGTGTGGCTCTAAGAAAAGAATGCAGCACGGTCACCTTCCCTCCGCATGTTTCGCATAACGTCGATTCCCTGGTACGTGGTACCTGCCGAATTTTTTTGTGGTCCGCATCAGATTTGCGCACTGCGAATTACCCACCTCAAGCAGAACGTTTCACGTCGCTGTTGCCGGGCGCAACGTGCCCGGCTTTACTGCGCGGCCGCCGACACTAGTAGCAGCAGAGCGAAAGCAGCGGGAGCTGCAGCAGCAACAACTGCCATTGAGCGTTTTTTTTCCCGTTGGCCCCGAAATTGCAGACATGCTTGGTTCAACTTATTTCAAGCTTCCCTAACAGGACTTCTGAAAAGAAACCCTCCTTGGCCTAAAATTATTCGCATGTCTTGTAAAAACACGAAAAAAAACAAAAACATCTCTCATATTAAAATTGTATAACGCAACATGGTCATTAAAGTTGGAATTTGAATGGTGTCTTTTTGTCTCAGACTTTCTTGTTATGTTTTCTGACTTGTGCGCCACCGTTTTTTTTTCTTTGTAGCTGTATTAGTTGATTGGCGAGAGCGATGGCAGCACGCGTTGTCCAACTCAAAAGATATGTAAATTTGTTTCATGGTTGCTGTGTTCAGTTTTACCATTATATATACTCATATCGATTTTCTACCCACGCTTGCATCCCCCTCTATTTAATGCTCTTTGGGCCATCAGGGTATTCTCATAATAAATAATAAATAAATAAATAAATAAATAAACTGAGCCTCGCTAGATGGTACGACTTGTGCACTTTAACTAGGCAAAAAAAAGAACTTTGAACTAGTCACGCCATTCTCCTTAGTAACGTCCGGCGGTTCCTTTTGCCTTAAATCATGCAGAAACAAAAAAGCAGCACTTTATTGTGTCTCCTAATGCACGGAAAGCTTATTTCGTGCAGCTAGTTCAATTATGAGTAATTAATTGTAGGCCGTAGTTCAGACGTCATTGGGGTCATTTTGCCAATGTCCTACTGCGGGCGCATGTGATCTCGTGCATTTAGCTCAATTTCTTGATAAGTAGAGCACTTTTGCTGATAATACTGTCGTTTTAAACGTTGTCATACATTGAAATTTCACTCTCACTTAAATTGGCATTTGATTTAAGTGCCGCATGAAGTGTCTAGCTGTGACAGTTTTTAGTTCGCTCTCGTCCTTTGTATGCTCGTTTCGTGTACGCATTCTGCTTGAGGTGTGCGCTGCAAGTTTCGAGCTGCTGCTGTTGCTTGCTGTTCTTGGCTTGACTTTGTGATTTGTTGCGATATCATTCAGTACTTCAACCTTGCGGTGACAAAATGCACAATAAACACTCAGCTATTTCTGTGAAAACACGTTTCACTTTTGTGTCTTACCAATTCCTTGAAAGGAGCACAGCCACACTTTCTCTTGTTCTTAGCGCGAGTTGATAGTATTAAGTGCGGATACTGCTACAATAACACCAACAACAAATAAAAATGAAAATTGGGAGAGGAAGAAATAGAACGAAAGAGAAGGAAAGGAAAGAATTCAGAAGAAAAATATGAATGAATAGAGCTGAAGAAAATGAACACGAAGTCAGGAAAACAGGACCCTAGTGTCAAGCTACCTGAATTTTTCTACATCATAGCAGTTTGTCCTCGTCTAACCTTGTTTGCAAGGAATAAAGAAACGACCTGTGACAAAGTCATACTGGAATAAAAAGATGTTTTTTGTGGCAGTTTCAATTTTCTTACGTCTTCTTGCCTTGGGTTGTGAACGACAGCGTTCCTTAACTGCGCGTATGCAGGTGATTAGGAGTCATAACGAGGCCTTAGTCTGGAAAAGCTCGTTGCCTTATCTCATCTCGCCACACTTACGATTTCCTTAAAAACACTTTGCAAAGCAAACGCTTAACAATTAAGGAATGATTATGAAAATTGTATAGTGTACACAGAAAATATTTAGCACACCTAGCGGCTTGCCCAAGAAAAGTGAATAGCAAGTTTCATCGCCCACCATGAGCTTACCATAAAAGACCTTAAATTTCATAGTGCACTTATATGATCACCATTGTTCTAGTGGTAGACATTCCTCATATGGCTTCTGTATTTTTCAATTATGTTTGAAATTATTTGAAAGACGGCGTATACTTACAAGGTCACTGGTGCTTCACGAAATTCTTAGCATATTTAAAAATAAAAATGTGCATTTACGTAGGGTACTTGAGCTAGAAAACGTAAAATAAATATAAATCCAGAAATAAATTGCCGGCATCAAGAAAATGTTTTGAGGAACAGCCACTTCATATTTGTCGCCGTCTGCAGAAACGAACTGGGCTCAGGCAGTCTACGAGCGCGCACAAATGCGCCCCTCGACGGAAAAATGATAAATGCGAGAAGAACGAGCCATCTTTTGTTGAATTCTACGAAGGGACTCAACCATGTGGAAGCGGCACTCACGGGATGAAGTACTGGGATGAAAAGAAATAAACTAAACAAAAAGCACTGAGGAAGTCAGGAGCTGTGCGTGGTGGATTACGAATAAGAGGGGAGAGAACAGGCCTATTAGAATTTTCTTCTTGCTGCGTGATTTCTATGCTTTAAGATTTTGCAAAAGAGAGAGGTATATGAGCGAGGCAAATAGGACTTCCAGAAGTGAAGTAGAATAAAAGGTTTTGCTTTAAAAGTCGTTGGCTTTAAAGCGCGAAAGTCGTGAGGAATTGGCTTATAAAATGAATTTTATTGAGTTGCACCGTACTACGTGCCTTGCTGACTTCTTCAAGCACATGTTCAAAAAAAATGTAGAGCTTAAATCAAGACTGGTGCAAGCATGATAATCATCCGATGCGTGTCATGACTACATGACTACGTGTCATGAACATGACTACATGCCAAACTCCAGGCGCCAATACACTTCGACGTGGCCCGGCGCACGTGCGCGCCAGCGTTCGTTTCGTCGCGTCACGCCAGCGTTGCCAAGCCAGGCGCCGGCCTGCCCGCCACATACTACCAGGCGCGGGCAGTGCTCAGTTGCTTTGAAGCATGCGTGTTAGAACGCGCCCGGCATCCCTTCATCACGGAGAGAGGCCAGCGCTGGGCTGTCTGGTGCAGTGCTCCAGTACACTGCACTGACCTATACTAGAGATCAATGGTACACTCTAGTCTGGGTAACGTCATCGGCTTGAAATGCAGCATGTCGCATTTCGCAGCGGTTACCACCGGGCGGAATGCGACATGCACCGACAGACGCTGGTCGCGCCGGTGGCACCGGGCGTCAGAATATAGAGTAGTAGTAGTAGTAGTAATAGACTTTTATTCAGCCAAATTGACAGGCCGAGCATTTCGACCGCCTGTGCGATCAGTCGACGCTGTTCTTCTTCCCCTTCGGCGCCGATCCAATCGAGCCAGGAGGTGATGGAAAGGGATGGTGGAGGGTAATAGCTGGATTGCTGAGCAGTTGGGCAGTAAAACAGGCAGTGTGACAGGTCAGCGTATGGGGAAGGACAATGAGGACAGCAGGGGTTAGACCTATATTTATAAAGGAAAAGGCGAGAGGGGGTTATCAAGCAGTTCATTTGGATGTGCCGTAGAGTTCCAGCCTCCAGCGCCGTGAGTGATGGATGAGGGGGAGGGTAAAGACGCTTGTCGAGCCGGAGCTGGAGATATACCTCCTTGATAGTGTGACGCAAGGAGATCTGCCCATCGTTATTCGCGGAGCTCTCACTGTCTTCCGAAGGTGTGGGCCAGGGAATGAACGGTGCCCGGTGCAATATATCGCGGGCAAGCTGATGAGCTAGCTCATTGCCGTTAATACCCGAATGCCCAGGAACCCAACGGAGGAAGACAGTGGAGGGTTGAAGAGCAGAGGCCGCTCGCTCGACCTCCTGTTGAAGAGCAGGGGGGCAACGTGTTGTTCTGTATGTGACGGATGGCGGCGTGAGAGTCGGAGTAAATCGTGTACTCGGGGAGAGAAGGGAGGGAGGAAAATGACTGCATAGCGTGGACCATGGAAAGGACCTCGAGCGAAAGTACATTTGGCGGGTGTAAGTATGGCCTGCTGGTGTGCGTGTCAGGTGACGAAAGGTGTGGATGGTAGATAACGTAGCCACACGAGCCCCGAGGAGCCATGTATGAGGCATCCGTGTAGGCAACTCCCTGTGTAGTGAGAGGAGGAGAATGATGCTGTGCTGCAGCATGACGCCGGCCGGCGTGAAGAACGGGAGACATATTGGATGGGAGGGGAAGGATGCGAAGGTTAGAAGCAGCGGTGCTAGCGGCAGAAGGCAAGGTGGGCACGGAAACGGGAATGTGAGGGATACCAGCTTGGGCTAATAGCCATTGGCCTTGACGAGTGAGAGAAAGACGGGCAATCTGAGAGTCGTGGTGCAGAGAAATAAGAGAACGTAATGGATGGAAGAGGCCTGTGGCAAAGAGCTTAGTGGTAGAGGTAGTGAGAGGGAGGTTTAGAGCTGCCTTGTAGAGGCCTAATAGAGCTCTTTCAAGTGTGTTGAGTTGCGTTTCGGTGAAATGAACGTAGGGTACAAAGTACAAGAACTTGTTAAGGGCAAGCGCATGTGCAACCCGGCACGCATGAGCCTCGTGGAGCCCCGACTGCCGAGTGACAACGCGTCGCAGGAGGTGGGCCACCGAGTGGCAAGTCCTCACAGCGTGATGTAGGGCCTGCGCGTTTTTTGTCGCGTGCAAAGGGAAGCCAAGAACTTTGCATTGCTGAACAGTGGGGATGAGAGAGCTAGAAAGATGTAGGGAGATGAGGGTATTGTGGGAGCGCTGGTACGCAGACCGGTTTAGCAAAAGTAGTTCACATTTCTCCGGTGCAGGGGACAGGCCAGCAGTAGCGAGAAAGGAAGCGATAAGGTCCAGGCCACGTTGCAAAGTATCCTGCACGTGGCCGGGACATCCAGACGTACACCAGAGAGTGATGTCGTCTGCATAAAAAATATGGTGGAGGTCAGGTATTTGGGACAGTTGGGAGGCAAGGGGGGCCATAGCCATATTAAATAGAGTAGGAGATAGTACGGCACCTTGAGGAGTGCCGCGGGTGAGGGAGTGTGGGTTAGACAAATGAGTATCGACTCTGAAGCGAGCAACTCGATTGGAAAGAAATGATCGGATGTAAGAATACATGCGGGAGCCACATGACAGGGAGGAGAGCTGAGCGAGTATGTGGTCATGACTCACGCCATCGAATGCCTTCCGTACATCGACGGTTACAAGCGCATGGATCTGACTAGGAGAAGGTGAAAGAAAAGTATGCTGAAGAACAAGGAACATGTCCTGCGCACAAACGTGGCGTCGGAAGCCAATAAGAGAAGGAGGGAAAAACTCTTTCGCCTCAATAAAATCAGACAGTCGAGTCAAGGCCATTCGCTCAAGAGTCTTGCCAACGCATGACGTCAAAGAGATAGGGCGAAGATTAGAGAGAGATGGAGGTTTGCCGGGCTTCGGAATCATGCAAATTAGAGATGATGTCCAAGAGCTTGGAAGACAGCCGCTGTTCCATGCTTCGTTGAATGTGTGTAAGAGAAATTCCTTCGCGTTGTCGGGGAGATTACGTAATGTAGTATATGTGATCTCATCCTCACCGGGTGCCGAGCGGGTAGATTGAGTGGCTAAGGCAGCTTCCAGCTCCCTGAGCGTGAATGGGCGGTCCAGGTCTGGGTTAGCTTCGCCACAGTAATCTGGGTAGGAAGGTGTGAGAGGGGGTGGGAGATACAGAGATTTTAAATTTTCAAACACATCAGATGGAGTCCCTTGAGTGAGAGCTTTAGCTAGGGTGGGAGCAACGGCAGGCTTGGTACCTAAGAGAGACCTAAACAGAGACCATGTAGAGCGCGAGTGCAGTGCGGAGTCAAGGCCGTCACACAGCGTGTTCCAACGAGAGTGCTCGAGAGAAGTGCCGTAAGCGATAATTTCAGCCCGCAGAGCATCAATTCGAAAGGAAAGTTGGAAGTTATGTGGCTGGGAGCGGAGAGCGCGTTTCAAACGTTTATGACGTCGCCATAATCGGAGGAAGTGAGGATCAGGGTCAGGAATGGGGAGTTGAAAACGAGCGCGGCGACTACAGGATGTCATTGCTGCGGAGATCCGCGACGTCCAGTCGTCGTAAGTTTTAAATGAGTCAAACAAAAGGTTATTACGGAATGCTTCCCAGTCAGTGTGAGCGACTCGTTGTTTCCGCCTATTGTGGGAAAGAGGGATGGTGATGTGTATGAGAAAGTGATCACTGAAAAAATTTTCAGCGGAGACCTGCCAGTGAAAAGGAAGGGAACTCCGAGAGAACGTAAGATCGGGTGTAGTGGAACGCTGTGAAACAGTGCCCGCTCGAGTAGGGGTGTCAGGAGTATTAAGAAGGGTGAGATGGCATTCCTGGGCGAGGCAGTGTAGAAGGCGACCTGGTTTGAGTGTTTGGGGGTAACCCCAGAGCCTATGAGGAGCATTAAAGTCACCCCCAAGGAGGATATGGGTGGTCGATGGAAGGGAGTGCAGGAATTTGCCAAGAGCACTAAACAAAGAGGACGTGACAGGGGGGTTGTAAAATGACATCAGAGCGAGAGAAATACGGGTAGAGGGTTGGTAATAGGCCACACCAACGAAATGTTTCAGGAGGGGGGAGGGTACGTCTAGTGGTTCAACGAGAACGTCATTGCGTACATAAATGGACGCAAGTGGCTTTCCCGTCGTAGCGTGATATGCACGGTAGCCCGGGACGGCAAGGGCCGCCCGAGTCTCCTGTATAAGGAGAAAATGGGGTAATGTTTGGCGGGTGAGAAGATATTGATGGAGAGGGGTCCTATTATGACGAAAGTTGCGGCAGTTCCACTGCAAAATATCGAGGTCCTTTTCACGCGCCATCTAGGTCTTTGGAGTAGAGGAAGCACCTACGCGTGCGCGTTCCTTCTTTTTTGCCGGGGGAAGTGACTCCTGCAGGGAGTTAAGCATATAGGTGAAAGATTCCAGTTGCTTAGATTGGGTTTCGAGGGTCGTAAGAATCCGGACAATTGAATTTTCCAGCTGGACCAAACGAGTGTGATGCGCAGTGGTGGTGGTTTCGACCATGTCGGCCAATTTGGTTACATGGGAGCTGGAGGTCGGGGCGGTGAGTGTGGTGAGTTGCTTATTTAGCTCCGTGAGTTGAGAGGTAAGAGAGGATGTGGTAGTTGCGAGTGTCTGCGTCAGTGCAAGTATTTTCTGTTGTAGCTCATCGGAGACGCGTTGTTGCTCGCGCTGGTTGCGCTCCAACATAGCCAGTCGCAGATCGAAGGAGCGGCTCTCGTTACTTGAAAATGGTGAAGGTGTGTTTGATGAAGAAGTGCACATGGGAGGTGTTCCCTTAACCTTAGCGGCGTATGAGCCCGGGGGGGATGTTGCGGGAGGTGATAGGAGCTCATGCGCTGAAGAGGAGGGCGGCGAAGGCTGAGTGGCTCGGCGCATGGCTGTGCGACGGAGAAAAGCTGCTTTGGCGCAGTCGCGTTGCTTAGCTAGAAGGTAGGGGCAGGTGGAGTCTAGAGATGAGTGGGTGTTGACTTGGCAATGGATGCACCAGGGTTGGGCGCAAACGTGAGCATCGGGATCTGCTGGTAGAGGAGACGCACAGCGGCGGCACTTGGCCGGAACGCTGTGTTGGGGGCATTGATGAGCACGGTGCCCTATTGCAAGGCACCGAGTGCAAGTAGGGGGCTTGGGTTTATGT
Source organism: Rhipicephalus annulatus (assembly GCA_013436015.1). NCBI lineage: Eukaryota > Metazoa > Arthropoda > Arachnida > Ixodida > Ixodidae > Rhipicephalus > Rhipicephalus annulatus. Next base: position 138,832 of record WOVY01002005.1, read on the forward strand.
GGACGGCATCGGAAAGAGACGCGTTTGAAGTACACAAAGCGAGGGATGATGGTTCCAGCAAATGTTATGAGGACGGATTCAGTGGAGCCCATCATACGTGCAGCGAGTATATCTGAAGTAAAGGATTCGAGGTCATGCAAGAGCTGAGATGTTGTGAAGTGACCACCGACGTTGTGTATGACGCCGAGACATGATATTGGAGGACTGAGAGCATAGGGCTTAATGGTGATCGGCTTACCATTAAGTTCCAGACTTGTGAGGGAGAGTAGGAGGTGGGCAGTGAGAGGTGAGTGCGTTTTCAGAAACACAAGGCTCTGAGCAGGTTTGGCTTGAAGGGTGACCTCCGCACTGGTCTTGGGAGAGAGATTTGCGGCGGCTATGATGGTAGAAAGCAGGTCATAGAGAGGCAGTTTCGGCGTGAGTGTTCCGGGTGGAAGTTGGATTCCGACGGTGATGAGCTCGGAGCGGGGGCGGGCGGTCGAGGCAGGTTTTCGATTGGCACTAACGGTGTTCCAGCTGCCTTCAGGGGATGGCGTATTGTCTTCGTTGACTTGCGATGCCGTGAAGTCCATTTCCGTCGATAAGTCGTCAGCTGAAGTGATGGAAGGCAAAACTTCGGCGATGGAAGGAACGACGCTCGTCGAAACGCGCTTGTCGGCAGACTCGGAATTTCCAATGGGTAGGCCAGACGCAGATAAGGTGGGGAGAGCAGCAGGCGTGGTTGATTGCAATGCCAACGCTGCATTACGGCTCTCGGGCTCTGGCGTTTGCATGGCTATTAAGCTGAGAGTAGCAGAGACGCCACCAGCGTTGCACGTTGCTGGACCGTGCGCGCTGTTGAGGAACGCTGCCTGTTGCTGTATTGTTGTCGGCGCGGGGCTGGTGACATTGCAAGATGTTGACAGTGGACGCACGGCTGTATCAGCGGTACGACCGGAGGAGGCTGGGCTTACCGACAGGGCGTCAGTTGTCGTTGGTGTCGAGTGCTGGGCAGGACTCTGCATCGTGGAGGTGCAGGCGCGGCGCGTTAGGGTTAGCGCGGCGCCGCGCCGCTTCGTACTTTTGAAGGGGCCTGAGGGGCCAGCCTGGGGTCGGACCGGGGCCCGGATGGTGTCGGCGTGTCCCGGAAGTCTTCTAGAAGGAATAGTGAGCTTGTACAGACACGGGCGGGGCCCGGTAACGGGCAGAGAACACGTGAAAGTGGAGCACTGTATGCGGCCAGCCAAACAAAACGGCGCCACCTGGCGGTCTCAGAATATAGAGTGCTCGTGTTTTGCTAGGATAGCGTTGCTACGCCCTGTGTGCGCGCGTTATTGTTACGTCAGAGTATAATTGGCCCTTCAAGATGCACTCGTAGCTGTTTCGCAAGCTCCACAATACTAAATTTGGTGTTAGTGACCTGAATGGATGACGAAGGTATATGACTGGTGCAAACATGATAATCATGACACGCGTTTCATGTAATAAACGGCAACATAGCACGTTCATGACCCACTCATGGCCATTTCGCTAGCACCTCATATACCAAATTCGGTATCACGTGACGTGAATGGACGATGAAGGTAAATGACACGTCCAAACATGATAGTCATGATGAGCGTGTCAAGTAAAGCATCACTACATGATATGCTCATAGCGTGCTTGCGGTCATCTCACTATAGTTCCAATATACAAACTTTGGTTTCATGTGACGTGAATGAACGGTGAATGTAAAGGACAGGTCGAAACATGATAGTCATGATATGCGTGTCGTGTAAAACTTGACTACATGCTGCGCTCATAGCCCGCTCACGGCCTTTTTGCTAGCTCCACGTATACCGAATTTGGTATCAGGTGACGCAAATAGATTACGAAGGTAAATGACACGTCCAAACATGATAATCAGGACATGGAAGTCATGCACGGCCTAATTTACCGCCGCCTCGTAATGTTGCAGTAATTGTAAAATGACACATCAACGTTTCTCATTCGAGTGCTTCGCATATCATTGATTCTCACTGTACGTAGAATCTGCCAACTTTTTTGAGTACTTTGGCAGTATGTTTGCAAATCGAAAACGACGTTCAATTGACGTGCAAACGTCGTTTGCAAAGTGAAATTGACGTGATTGTGTACATAAGAAAATGCATCAGAACGCTTTTGAAAACGCTATATATGGTCGTGAAGCAAGTTAGTTGTGGTCGTTTGTAATTCATGTGATGAACTCTGGCACCGTTGTACTAAGCGTTTGTTTAGCATTGCCTGTTCTTTGATCGTGTGACATGATATTCGTGATGAACTAGAAGTGAACTACGAAGGGGCTAATTGGTGACTAAGAAGTGATTTTAATGAGTAAATGCTGCTCTTTTCCGAAGTCCAGCTGTTTTAGTATCTATATTGGGGCATAAAGATTACAGTGATCACTTTGTGTAGTGGCCACATATCCCATTAAAACAAGCCTGTGTATTTTGTTTTCAAATGTGTTTGCAACATTGCACTGTTTCCCACACAAGATTGCGCCATTGAATTGGGACCTTATGTCACTCAACTGTATAAGCCATCTTACGAGCTTTATTTAGAACCACTGCAAGAATATCGCAGCTAAACAGTAAATAAAGGAACGGTATCACTTACTAGGTGAGTTGAAATGAGGGAACTGATAATCAAGCATCCGATACAAACGTGAAATCGCCATGGCATCGCCGACATTCGCATTTGAAGTCCGTCAGTCGCTTTATCTTGCGTTATCGCTTGTCTTAAAGTAGACGACAATGGTAGCGCTAGTTCGAGAATATGCAACAGTAGCAACTAACCTATGCTCGGCTTAGGATGATATTTATATTAAGCTATACAGGTATACAGGCCAGCACAACGTTGAGTATATTTCGCTACAGCAGTCGAAACCGCTACTGTGGTCTAGTGGCTAAGCTACTCGGCTGTTGACCCAGCAGACGCGGGGTGAAATCCTGCCAACGGTCGTTGTATTTTCGATGGAGGCGAAAATGATTGAAGCCTGCGTGATTACATTATGGTGAACCTTAGAAAACCCCAGTAATCAAAATTTCCGGAGGTTTCCACTATGGTATCTCTCATAATCATATCACAGTTTTCCGATGCCAAACCCCAGCAGTTTTTATTATTGTATAATGTTATCCGTACAGCAGTCAGGAAAACGACAACACAGCGGATGAAGAAACACACATTTTGTGCTGTACCAAAAGATCCTTGCTTACAAATTATGCCTGTAAAGACACAAAGCAATGCATCTTCCATTCTAAAATTGCATATACCCATGCATCCTTGTACTTTTTATTATTGGGGCTTGCTTGCATTTACTCAAATCGATGCACATGTTAGGTAATTCCATGATGTTCTAGAACCTTCCTATGAACATTTTATTTTTCTAATCGTAGTTCTAATGTTCCAACAAGACAGCACGTAATACAAAGTTGTAGAGAAAATAAACCACCTCAGGAGCACTGACCAAAAACCCAGTTCTCTACACAAATATTGCAAATAGGTTTTGCGGAAACAAGCAAGGTGGCATAAGGGTTAAGAATAGGCTGCAGTACTTGTGTTCATGTGCTTCGAGTTGTCGATGAATTCGTCCTCGCCCTGTGATTGCTAGGTTCATGGTTAGCTCATTTCATTCTGGTTCCGGCTGCCGTGCTGAATGAATCGCATGGTCATGGGCTCTACCAATCTTAGCCCCGGAAACAGTACTAGTGACAACAAGTATTGTGGGCATTTTCTATTAGCTTTGTTTTCATGCCTGCATGAGCATAGTCACAATCATCCGCTTGTATCTTTTTCCTCGTCACCACTGTGTGTCATCATCATCGTGATAGTCTGGTGCAGACGCTGCTCGTACGTTTTCTGAGGTGTTGCCACGAATAAGCGCTGTGCTAACCGACACCTAATACTTAGTAGAGGTTCTGGGTACAGTAGAGAGTTTTAGTACTGCGGAATCGTGCTACGTACGCATCACGCAAGCGCCTTGCGTTACGTGACGTCGTTTGCCACTAATCAGCTTTTAGTACGCCGTAGTACCCGCGTACGTAACGAGCGTGAAGCGTGTTGCGTCATCTGGTAGATCAAAATAGAAGAACGTGTTGTTGACAGCCAATGTGAGCCAATCCAAGTGGTATAGCCAGATAATGGCCACATTTTCAGCCACAGAACAAGTCATTGCTTGCCTTCGATGCCGCCATTTTGAAAAACGAAGTCTCGCGCTGTCGCGAACTTGTTCGAGAGCGGCGCGATCACCTCCTACGCACGCACGCACGCATCTCATGCGTGCGTACGTAGCGGGTGCGTACGTAATGCGATACGTGCGCGTTGCGGTCTGCGCATGCGCACTACGCAGAACGTGGCGTCCTTACGTACGCAACGCCGCCACGTACGCAGCGTACGCAGTACTAAAACTCCCTATTATCATTTTATTACATGCGAAGCAGCTCTCTGGCTCACGTGTGTAACGCCGTGCGTACGCACGCGCGTCCGTATGAATATGCCGCTACGCATTCCCCTCACCACGGGTGTTAGAGCGGTGCCAAGTAGGTCAACTATCTATCTATCTATCTAGCCGATTATGACTTATAGTTTTCCTGGCCGTTTCGATAATGGTATCATAACAAACTTGGTATGTCATATCATGACTGTATGAAGAACTTGAGTGATTATACATAACATGACATGAAAATCGTGACATGTATTTCAAGAATGTCATGAGTTACATTTCATGGTCTTGTTGCTCTTGTGGTGGTTTCGTTCACATTACAAGTTGCAAAACTGACATAGTATGGCATGACTGCATAGTGAACATAGGTGACAAACACTAACGTGAAAATAATGACATGCATGGGATGATTTTCATGTTATGAAATGACTACACGCCACGCTCATGGTGCGCTCGGGGCCGTTTCGCTAGCTTCGCATCTACGAAGTTTGGTATTATGGGACGCGAACGTTTGACGAATGTATGTGACTCGTTAAAACATGATAATCATAATATGCGTGTCATAAAACAACGTGACTGCATGCTACGCTGATGATGCGTTTGTGACCGTTTCGCTAGCTTCACATATGCCGAATTTTGTATTACGTCACATGAATGGATGACAAAGGTACGTGGCTGGTGCAAACATGATAATAATGAGATGCGTGTCATGTGACAACATGACTACATGCCACACTCCAGGCCTTCGTTTCGTCGCGTCACGCCGGGGATTCCACGCCAGCCGCCGATATCCCAGCCATAAGTTCCAGGCACGCGGCGCGCTGCGTTGCTTTGACGAATGCGTGTTTGAGCGCGTCTGGCGTCCCTCCATCACGAAAAGAGGCAGGCACACTGCTGTCTGGGTAGAGCTCGGTAACGTGATGGGTGCCAAATCTAGCATGTTGCAATTCGCGCCGGATGCTGCCGGACCGCGCCGACAGACGGTCGTCGCGCTGATCACGCCTGGCGTCCGTTTTGCTAGCGCAGCGTCGCTGGGCCCAGCGTGCGTGCTCGTCAACGTTAGGTCGGAGTATATTGGGCCCTTCATGATGTGCTCTCGGCCGTTTCGCTAGCTCCACTTATGGCAAATTTGGTGTTACATGACGTCAATGGATGGCTAAGGTATATGACTGGTGCAAGCGTGGTGAATATGACACGTGGGCCATGTAAAAACCGGACAACATACCATGCTCATGAGGCTCTCACGGCCGTTTCACTAGCTCCCCACGTACCAAATTTGATATCACTTGACGGGAATAGACGAAAAATGCAAAAATGACTGGTCCAAACATGATAATCATGACATGGAAGTCATGTACTGCATAATTTACCTCCACCTCATAACGTTGTGCTGATTTAAAGTGACATATCAACCTTCTTCATTCGTGCTTCGCATATCATCGGTTCCAACAGTACGTGGGATCTGCCACTCTTTTAGGGGCGAAGCTCCTTATAGCGGCACCCGTTCGTCCCTCGTAGCCGTTGTAGTATGTAACAAGTATAATATTTGGACCTCCAAGATGGTGCCGGTAAGGGATTTCATCTGTGCGTTGTTGAAAAATAAAAAGATAGTGCTCAATGTACATGCCAATGGCTCCTAATGGGGAATCAGAGACGGGGGCCTTCGGCTTTAAGTTAACACGCACGCTGCGATCCCCATTAGCAGCCATTGGCGTGTACATTGAGCACTATTTGACAAGAAAGGGTTGCTACGTTATACTCGCTGGGTGTAACCTCCTTAGCTTTAGAAAGGTTTAGCGAGCGTTGAGCCGCAGTACCATGAATACAATGAACTAGTATATACCATGAATGAACTCGAGGTGGTTAAAGGTGGGAAGTAGATACGAATCACAGCCGTAAGAAAGTAAAAGCCGAATTTTCCTGCTCTCATTTCCCATTAGCAGCCATTGGCATGTATATTGGGCACTATCTGACAGGAAACGGTTGTTACGTTATACTCGCTGGGCGTAACCTCCTTGGTTTTAGAAAGGTTTAGCGAGCGTTGGGCCACAGTGCCATGAATACAGTGAACTAGTATATACCATGAACTCGAGGGGGTTAAAGGTGAGAAGTAGACCCGAAGCGCAAGCCGTAAGAAAGTGTGCGTGTGCCACCTCTCGTTTAGTCTTTGGAATGTCCACTGGATGGCAGTGCTTCTATATGGGGAATATATGGTGAAAAGATGCGAGATGGTGGTACTTTGAGTGTTGAATAAATGGACGAACGGACACACAGATAGATGCATGGATGGACGCATGGACGAACGCAGGGGCGGATGCATGGACAAACGCAGAGACGGACGCACGAACAGACGCACGCACGGACGAGCGGATAGACGCATGGACAGTGACACAGATAAACGCATGGACGGACGGAAGCAAGAACGAGTGGACAGACGAATGCTTCGCGCCACTCTCCATCATTAACTCCGTGGATACGCTGCCAATTTTTTTCTTCTACACAGCTGTTGTTGCTGAAGACTGGCAGGTCACCGGTGTAACTTTCAAGGTTGCTATGGCAATAACAGTCCCACTATCGCTAAATATATACCTGGTACACAACTTCCAGGTGACTGCATGTGCGGGAAACAAAATATTTCCCGACGCACCGCTGTCTTTGTTTTTCCCTGCTCAATGAATACAGATCACCTAATGAGCACACACTGATACTCGCTCACAAGCTTCGATGTGAACTATCTCCGGTAAACAATACCATTGTTGTTTACCAGAGCAGAAAGAAAGGTGAAGTGGCACCAGAAAATCAGAAAACTAGAAACCACAAAAAAGCAGAAAACATACACGGGTGAATATTTTTCATATATTAGCGAACAATCTTGAACATAATATTTACATTTTTTCTTTTTATATTTTCCATTATGTTACAAAGTACACAAAGGTTACGTTCATGGACTACATGCAGAATCGTAGTACAAAAGGGCGTGCTTGGGCGTCGTAGCCTTGGTTGTGCTGCCACAGAAAGTTGTCGCCGAGAATAGTTCCCCACTTACGCTCACCCCATAAGGAATCACGACCGGTCAATAGGGAAAGCACGACGCACGTTGCGCGTTCAGTACTGTAACCACGCCGCTGCCAGGCGTTGCGTTGCCTCAGGCCAATTTCAGCGTCCATTCAGTGACGATCAGCTAGTCGTCGCACCGCTTCCTCTAATTCCACTCTCACTGCCAACTACTAGATCTCTCACAAGCATATATGACCACGAGGGTTTGTTTAATCGTTATACTGGACTTTAGTCCCTGGGAATGGTATTGCAGCACTCAGAGTCAACGTAGAGGCTTTTACGCTAAAAGGGGCTATACCGGTCAAACACCATGAGACACTGCGCAAGCTAGCTATCTTATATTAGAGTACAGCAAACATTCAACTACTGTGTAACACGCCGTTTCAACTTCACACCATGCAGATTCTGAGGAGGGATCAAGCATGTTTTTGTTGTTTTGTTTTTAGATTCAAAGCAGCTTATGGCAGTGTGCGTGCAGCCTGAGTGCCTTCACTGCGCATGCGCCAACTCCCCCCCCCCTCCTCCCCGTTTGTGTGAGCGCTAGGAGATGCGAGAACCTAGGCGAGCTGATGCAAACGTGGTGTTAACCCCCTGTACTGCTTCGCATCGTTTTATATGCCTCTTAAGCCGAAGATGGTGAGAGTTTCCTTCAGGACAGCAGAACCTCGCGCACGACACCCGCAGTACACTTCAGAGACGCATGGCGTGTTGCACGGGGTCTTCACTGGTCTTTCGCTATTTACGGGCGTGCAGATTCGCTCTAGTTTATTAGCTGCCGAAAACACAACCGGTACTCTTACGCGCGTACACCGTGGTCCTCTGGGTGCACGGCGTATAGGGACGATATATGCTTCGGCCCAGTCTCATGAATGAGGACTGGGTATCTTTGGCTACCAGAATGACTTAACCTTTTACTTGCCAATGTTCCAAAATTGGAACATACGAAACCTAATTTTTTATTTCCTCTCCAATATATCGCATATTAATATTATAAGTTCACGCATACTCATTGATGCTTGTGAAAACATAGCAGTTTTAATTTCTATTATGTACCTACGGAGAATCATTAGATAAATTTTAAAAACATGCATATTTTGCGCTCCTTGACCACCAGATGTTTGTTGCACTATTCCGCTAGAAAAAGTAATGTTGCAGTGAGCAAAGCAGAACTAAAATATCGGCAAATAGTTCGGGATTACGTGGCAATACAAAAAAAAATAACAAAGACAATCTAGTTTTCAGCTTGAGAGTTTGTGCGGATGTTCCTTTTTGGGAACATTGGCGTTTCACAGTGTCAAACGCAGCGTAGACGCACGCGCGCATTTCGCCTCGTTCTTTTTCTTTTTCTGCCTTGTCGATGGCGCCCGCTGGGTGGCGCTTGGCAGAAACTTGAACATAAGCTTCCTGGGCATCATTTTGAGTTTGCCAGACACGTGCAAAGAGCAGCATTGAACTACAGTGCCTAGCTACATCAATCCCTGTGAATGTAGGTAGAAAACTACCTTGCAGCTGGTTTTCGTTTTCTAGCACTGTGCTTTACACCGCAATAACTTTTGTTGTAGGTCATGGCACAACGCTTCCCTCACTTTGGAGGCAGCAATTGACCTTTTGTTCAGCCTTCCCGGTGACGAACGCGAAGGTGCGTCTGTATGCCAATTGCCGCCTGTTGAAGATGGCAATATTACTGACGAGGAACACGTGAACGAAAACGACTTTTCTGAAGTTGTTCCCGATGATGTTTGCGGGCACGTTGAAGTTATGCAGTGCAGCGATGAAGGACGTTGATTCGTCTTCTGCATGTTCGAGTCCTGAGCCACGACGAAAGAAACCAGCGGGGCGGCAATTTACTGCTGGAAAAGGACGCAAAGCTTCAACGAACGCTCGGAAAACAAATACTTCAAAGCGCTCCCATACACCAGTATGGGGTGAACATGCCACAAGAACCGGTGGTTGTCCACTGAAGAGCTTCAAAAACATCTAAAAAGAAGAAAGAGGATCTTTCCACTACAAGCGTGACGGGGGCAGTCTGCGCAATGCAGGTGGAATGACAATGCAGTCGTCACAGTTTCATCTAACCACCTCAGCCAAGAGCCTGTTGGAAGTCCGAAACGCTCCTCACGACGCTCAAACAAAAAAGGTGGACATTCCTCAACCATAATTGATCAGAAAATACAATTGCGGCAGGGGTGGAGTAGGATATAATAGACCGCCTCCTCGCAAGCTATCGACCGAGACTGAGGAGCAAGAAATAGTGGTGGAACCTTTCCAGCAATGGTTTGAACATAGCTGTCGTCGCAGGATGGCTCCTCCATTGCGAGATTCACAAGGGTAGTGATGCCGCCATGACGCACATCGCCTTTCGGCGGGACGTCACCATGTCCTTGCTGCAGCTCAAGCAGAAACTCACTGTAAGACCTGGACCCTGGTTCATCCGAGATATGAGGACCAGAAACACTGATGGCCACTACATCATCTCAACGACTCAGGGAAGGTGCGCGGAATGCAAGAAGAATACAATGAATCAGTGCCAGCAGTGCAAAAAGCAGATGCACAAGAAAGGCTTTGCCGCTTACCACGGTTTGTGATTTTGCTCACTGTAGTCAGCCAGAGTATGAAAGAAGAACTTTCATGAAGTGTTGTTTATAAATATCTATGCTTTTCAGAGACATCGTATGACGCTAAATCTTATTCTTATTCTTCGTTACCTGAATGAGAAAACCCGACTGAAAAGTCAATAAAAGTTGTTCCAGAGAAAATGTGTGTTTTGCATATGGGAAATGCCAATGTTCCAAAAATGGAACATGCGAAAAAACATGCTTAGTCATTGTGAATGTGGCTGGATCTTTTATCATAGTTAATTTAGAAGGCCAATGCAAATTATCAACATAAATTTCAGTTTTTTTCCTATTGCTTCATAGTGCGGCATTTAAAAGGTTAATCTGCACAGCACGAAATCCCTCTATATCAGTGGTCTCAAATATGCAGCGGGGAGGCTCTCAGTGCGGGCCCACACATAACCATTTTCACTGCACATTTAAAAACATTTCTTGGTATGTTCATGAGCTACAACAGGCATGACTGCTCTAAGAACAATTTTTATGAGGGTACACATGTTGTCACCATGCATGAAACTATAATGCTGAAACAAAAAATCATCACCATATCCAGAAAGTGAATGATGTGAGGTGAGCTTGCTTGGAGATGATCAGGTCACCCCGCGAATCCTCCGTACAAATCTTCTATTACCATATATAGACGTGGCAATGTTATATATACATAACATACTCAATGTTTATTAATTTACATTTGGATTCACTATATACTTTTTGATGAAACTATATACATATATATACTCAAACGGAATTGTTTCAATGGTATGAGTCATCATGACAAACATCTTGCCTACTAGAAGAGCTAACTAGTCACGGGTGGCGATTTCACGTCGATCGCCTCAAGGATTTTCAAGGGCCACTCACATAAAAAAACGCTCTGTTTTGAGGCATAGTGTGCACTAAAAGGGTTCCTTTAAAACTTACACCGCATAGGTTCTTCACTTCAAATACATTACAATGTAAAGGAACTTGGAGGGAGCATACATAGGAAGCTCTTTCGAGTTCCACAAACACAACCCCCTTTCTGATTTCAGAGCATTCGACCAGTGATGTATTCGCTGCCTTGTGATTTACTTTCAGCACATGTGACATGGCCACCAAGTTGTACATCACTGGACTGCAGCTTAATTTCCTTGCAGATTATAATGCTTTGTTGTCGCTGCCACTGGTATATTTCTTCAACAATAACAAAAATGCCCATTTTGAAGTTCAACAACAGAGCTATTGGTCCTCTTGTTAGATGCATACATGCTATCAGTGATAATTGATCCTTCGCCAACATTCTTCTGTATTGGTGAACTCAAGGGTAGTGTCATGTAAAGATGGCTGCAAACCTGCTGATGCACGTCGGGAACCGTGTCCGAAAAAACGGTAGCCACCACTACTAAGTACGCTTTTTTGCGTTTTTGTGCCATCAAAAGACGAGCAGTACTCTGCTACACTTGGACTGATAGCCTGCCGTTGAAGTTCTACTACCATGCTTTCCATCTGTAGGACTCGGCAGACTTGATGGGGAATTCCGTTAGCTGCTTTTACAGCTTTTTTTAGGCTGCCGTTCCAGCTTCAAATGGGAACGCACTGTGTGCCCAAAGTGGTCCCCAGTGGCGCACACTCTTTGCTATATGAGTCAGGTTGGTGCATGTTGAATGTCATGACTGACTTGCCAAACAGCAGTTCTGCACGCACATGAAACTCCAACAATAGCCCCTCGGCAATGGTGAGCTCAGTTGGGCTGATTGCACGCTGCAACATTATGTGGCAAGGCTTCAACTAGGCAAGCCCAGTGTTGCATGTATGGCTTCTCAAGAATGCCATGCAAAACAGGGACACTGTAACAAAGTAGCCAGCTCTCAAGTTCCTTGGCCTTCCACCATTTCCGCTCTTTTGTCGGCCTCGGCAATCGCTTCACATCCATTGGTGGCTTAATAGACATAAGCCTGCGGTCCACTATGTGCTGATGTCGGCTTATTGAACAGGCACTATCAGAATTGAACCAACAATTCTAGGAACTGGCGCGCTACCCCCCAGCAAGACACAGTGCATATAGTCTGGCACAAAGCTCCACACTATGTTAAAATGGGGCAGGTTTATCAACGGTGACACTGTTTTGGACTCCTTGCACAGGCACCCCCCCCTTTCAAAGCAATCTCCATGTCATTTAGCATTTGGAGCTCACTTCTTTCTGTGGGTTCAACTTCCTCAACTGGGTATTTAGTTGCCCCGCCAGCTCTCTCACCTCTTTGGAGACACCAATTACATCCAAAATACCCATTAAATTGGGTTACACCTTGCATCGGTGCCCTAGCAACAGAATCTACACTTGAACAGATACAATAGACCTTATATTTTTCAACCCTTCCTTGACGTTGTAATTCAACGCATTCTCACACAGCTCGTTCATTTTCTCAACAAAAGTACCTTGGAAAAGTGCCATGTTTGGCTTTTCTTTCCAGAACCACAATGCGGCCAGGACCAATTTGGACATTCTTTGCTGTGGAGGGAGCTCATAACAATTAGCTGGATGGGCCAAATTGATGTCCCACTTGATTTGAAAAGCGGGGTCCATCTGCATTCAACGAGAAACTGATTCTTGGTCCACAGTGTTGAGATTCGGCTACAAAAGTACGATACATTGTACCATCCCAGATGTCTGAAAATGTCCCAATTCGTCGGAAGGGGCTTTGTTAAATCAAGAAGATCACAGTCCTTAAGTAGCCTTTGAAGTTGCGACTCCACATCGAGAGTGACAAAAAAGGGGGCATCCGAAAGGGAAGACACAAAAGTTGTGTGACTGCACTTCGAGCATTTCAAGTAAGAATTTGTCTCAAGACTGCCATATGCGAAAAGCATCTCGGACAAAAAAAAGAAAAAGTCATAGTGGTGCCAGTTTCGCTAAAAAGTTTATGTAGGTGATACTGTGAGTGAGGTAATATAGGTTTATCAAAAATTCTGTTAATTAAATCTATTAAGCTAGTTAAACCCAAAAGAGTCAAATTATTCTTCACAGCATGCTTTAGTGCCATTAGGAGAATATCTCCTTCGAAAGAACCACTTTCTCAGTGACAAGTTGTGTAAAAAGGTCTCCAAAGCGTGCCTTGCAAGATGGATCAGGCTCTGTCACTGGATCTGCAGCAGGCTGCTGAAAGTAAAAAAAAAAAAAAGCTTTCGTCAATGAAGCTATCACAGAATTCAGTTATAGTGAACCGTGATAAGCCCAATGAATATGAGCAAACAACTCTGTTATTGATCAGTACAAAATATCATGCCTGCTAGGCTGATAACTTTTTACAGACCAACTGGTGAGATATTCTTTAAAATGAAAGAGCCAGTGATCTTGAAATGAATCATTCACCAAATCACCGCTACGTGTCCCTCTTAACAGTGCCCAATTTACACAGACATTTTCCAGTACATAAAAGAGCCTGTGAAAGTAGTGCCCTTAAAACCTGACCATAAATCTAGTTATTTCCAGTGAAAACAAACACACCATGTCATCATCTAATGTGAGAAAATCTCCAGGGAAACCTTGCTGTGAAGCATGGTCACTTGAAAAAGCTTCCTGTGAAGAAAAAAAAAAAAGAAGCATTTAGTGCCACAGTAACCCAATCTTGCCTATTCTAGTTAGCTGTGCTAGTTCACTCATAGCACGTAAATTACATGACAACAGACAGTGTTAAGAACATGGTCTGAAAACCTGTTGCAGGTTGTTCCCAGAGTTTATTGTCCCAAGTGATAACTCGTCTTGAACTGATTATGCAAGAGAAAACCACAGTGCCAATGCACTTGCTCAAGGCTATTCTAGTGGATGTGAATCTTCCAGCTGCACATATTTGTAGAGTGCAACTAGTGTGTAAAAGTTACCTCTTCATCCTTATCAAACAGTGACGAATCATCTGCGTCAGAAAGGCTTGCAATGCCGTCTTGAAGTGGAGAGTCCTAAAAAAAACCAACCAAAATTTATAATTTCCCATCGTAATACATAAGCATAAAATAGCATGTGTATGCTTACTAATTAACTGATAAGCCTTAGTAAAATAACTTCATCTGCTGGGGCGTGAGGCTCGCGTGCAGGAAATTTCTGTGACGGATCAGCGCTGTTCCTCTGCTCTTGTGCTTCAGGGGCTGCAGCAGGAGCTTCCATAGCACTGCCAGCTGACGAGCCTAACCGGCCTCCACTTGACGTTACCTGTGATAGAACAAGTGCGCCGATATAGTAAACGGTTTATCGTATAGAAACAATAGTTCTCGTAGCATTCTACTACCAGCTCAATTTACCGGCTCATTATCGGACTCGGGGAAATCTTCTTCACTTTCCGGACGTTCGGAGCCCGGACTAGCTATGTGACTATTCCGGCTCTTCAGTGATGTTGTTCGACTTGGTGGATCTCTGCCCTTTCAGTGTCGCTGTCTGCCTCATCACTCGAAGAAGGCATGCTAGGGCTGGCACCCTAGAAGAAAATAATGAGATTTGGACTTAAATTGCTGCGCTAAATTAATGAAAAAGAAAATGCACTGATAAAAAATAGCAATTTAAACACGGCCGAGCACATTCGATCATTCGCGGGGCAGAACTTTAAAGGGTGGTAAAAAGGAAGACCGTAAAAACACGGCGCAACGATCGAAGTCGTTGAGCAACATGCAGATTAATGTTGTGGACAACCGCTGATCTGATACCAGCAGGGCCCGGATCAAGCTAAACCCCGATCGAAAGTGCCCATCCATGTTGAAAATGATCAGAACTTACGGTCGGCGGGCAAGCGCGTGCGGTGCTCCTTGGTAGCTGGAACTGAGACTTGGGATTTAAATAAGTCTTGTAGGGTCCTCTCTTTCTTTTTCTTCGGACCGCGCTCCATCGCGAGGTCTTGAAGCAACAAGACGGCTTATTTCACTCCGGGACACGAAGTACAGAAACGGCGATGTAAGCGATAGGACAATGTGCACCGGCTGCCTGCGGCCACAGCGGCTGCCATATTGCATAGACACCCTGCAGCCAGCAGTCTGCATGTGAATTGATTGAAACAGCGTAGCGTTAAACAAACATTATAAAAGTAAAAAAATACTTTTAAAATTATTCTGATTTTTTGTTTACTTATAATGAAGAATAACATTTTCATTGACAAACTATCAGATCCGCAGCTGCGGTCGACCCTTGTTGCTTGCTGTGTGCGACCAGCGTTTTGACCAGCTGTAGCGCACGTGTGTAGATGTTTTCTTCAGCATTGCAAGATGATTACCCACGTTCGAGTCCGGTACGAAGATGATAAAAAAATTGGAACGGTGCCAATAGAAGACGTTAAAGATTTCTTCCCCCCGTCACCAGCAAGACTTCAAGTCCAAATCCCTCTATTTAGTCAAATGGACGGACGACAGTGGAGACAGCGATTACTATAGGGCCCGGATTCTGGCACTGGGAGGTAAGCCTGCTTTTGTTTGATATGTTGCCGGCGAAATGCATTCTCTTTGGCCTGGCTGACTGCTAAGCACTGTTCACCGTTAGTAACTACAAAGTATTTTATCGATAATCTCCACTAGCATAGTTCATTTTGTTAATTTACCGCGTGCAATCGCAAATAAGTATGGTGTCATTATTAATTTATGCATATACCTGAAAACTCTACGGAGATGACGCTGGTATTTACCTGGCCGCAGAGAGATACCAACAGCGTCGGGTATATCAGCCTGGAGTATATAAGGCCCTTTTGCGGTAGGACGCGCCTTTGTTTGTGGCACTGCAGCTTTTATACCTAATGACAAGGTCTATACGCTACTATTTCGCTCGCGGCATATGACGTTGTGTTACAACGGTACTTAAGCATTCACACGAGGTTCGATGGTTAATTACAATGCAATAAAACTAATAAAAGTGCATGCTAGAGATCGTGAAATGTGCACGCGTCAGAGGATGATGTGACACTAACTCAGTAAATGTTAATGTTGCAATCCGCCCTCACGTTTTCCAGAATCGGAGGACTTCGCGGAGACAGAGGCCAGAGAGAGAACGCGTATTCCGAAGAGGGTTTATTCGCCGGCGTCTTCGGACTACGAGAATGAAGCGGAGGTAAATTATTATCTAAACCTCCTACAAAAGGTCCTGTCAACACTTGTGTAAACAGTGTGTAACAAGTTATTTTCTATTTTCGCCCAGAGCCCTATCAAAGAAAAAAACGAAAAACAAAACAACAAGTGGTGCAGAGGCACGCCTGCTTCAGCTTTTAAAAAGCAAGAAAGAAAATATGAAGAGGCAGGCGAAAAATCAAGATGGGCCACATTCTAAAAAGCACCACAAAGAAGCAATGGACAGTGGGCGCCTTCAGAGGGCTCATGAAACCATTGATAACCTTGAAGAGCAGGTAGAGAAAAAATCTACCATCATTCGCCAACTGCGAAAACAAAATGAAGAAAAAGACAGGGAGATGGCTCAACTCAGAAGACTGAACATGGAGCTTCAGGACAAGGTTATTTCTGCACTGGAAGACATGAAAGGTATGAAGCAGAAAATGTCTTCATTGTACTGATTTTGTGCTGTGAAAGCATTAATGCCATTCTTCTGACATTTAGCAGTGTGTACAGCTTGTTACCATAAAACGTTCGGCAGTCTTTAAGTGAACATATTTCGAGTTTAGACTGCAAATGGCTATTGTTTACAGCTGTTTGATGAAATTTAATGAAAATATTTTGTCAGCTCTTTTTCCTCTCTGGGCAATGCAAACAGCACGGCACCTCATGTATAAATGCAGGCTGCAGAATTATGAAAAGGATCATGGATGGCAGCCAGTCGAGCCCCTCCGTGTCTGAGGATCTACAAGACACCTTGACAGAGCGAGCCCTTCGCCCAGGTTCATCCAATCCGCAACCGAATGACAGTGAAACAATGGTATTCTATCTGGAATGTCAATAATGTGCAGCTGTCCAAATTACAAACAACTGTTCTTTTGAAAGCATGTTAAAATAATATAAAGCAAGATTGAGCATTATAGATTACTTGTCATAGAAGTTTGTCTCTGCACAGCTGAGCAAGACATTCCAAAAGAGTTCAGTGATCATTATAGATATGTGTAAATTTTAAGCAGAACTTATGAACAACCAAAAAAAATGAATTTCGTTGTCAGCAACACAACTTACTAAAACAACTTCACTAACGTACTTGTTGGACAGAAATATTAAGGAATACACTTGGCCTTGTCTGCTGCTGTTTTAGCCATCTCGTGCTGCGCGGATTCAGCACAACCTCACTGAGAAGGTGCAGGCACTTTGTAAACTGGTCTTGCACAAAGGCTGCACTTTCTCTCAATGAATACTGTGGTGCTGACACCACCATGTGCAGTTCATAGAAAGAATGCTAGAGTGCAGCACCACAAAACTGGCTGACAAAGTGCTGGTGAAATGAATAGACCTTTGTTGTTTATGATATGCAATACAGGTTGCACTGCACATGGATGCCTTCAGAATGCATATGTTCCGTGCAGGTGGACATTGGACGAGGGCTTATGGTCAAGAAAGGTGCATGGGAACATGTGCAGTCCCATCATAAGGATTCCTTATTTGTCAAGGACCTGCTAGTCACCATCTGGTCGAAAGACAACCTTAAGGAGCGCTCCCTGCATGGTTGGTTATAATACAAAAGCATAGTGTGTGTCAGTTGGTAATGGGGGAATTCGTTGTTGTGGATATCTGTTATGCAGGAAAACATTGTCCACGGTACCCTAACCGTCCACGCAAGGCTCCCCTAACACCGTGGAAGTTGGACGTAATGCGTGGTAAGTGTGCAGACAGTCTCTTGGAATGCATATTGAACCAATCTTATTCTTAGTACATGAAATCACAGCAAAGCTCGGTTGCAATTGAGTCTATTTTGAAGCCACTACAAACTTTACTGTCTGCTTTGACTTCAGTTATGAACACAATTTTACATAAACTATGTAGTTGTAAAAATGTGACCCAACACCCTTGCCTCTTACTTACTATTAAATTCATTTGTTTAGTCAGGAGTGCAGGCAGGTGAAAGTCTTAAGTCTCTTAAATGCACTGGTAGTTCAAAAAGATAGTCGAAAAAAAGAAAAGCCAACAATAGAGCTAGTGTGTAGACTGCCAGCATTTTTTTCATCATAACTTATATCTCTTTCATAAAAAATGACAAAAAAAGAAATAGTGTTCTCTGCTTTCTTCCTGCACTATATAAATCCACACAGTTACATGGTGCGAGTGGAGAGCTGTGAAATGTTACTTTTTTAGATTATTTTGTGCATGTGCACGCTAAGTTCGCAGTTTCCTTTTTCTAATAAATGCTGGAACGGAACACTTTTGCTAACTGGAGAATGCTTTCTGTATTGTTCAAGCCTGTGCTGCTAAGGCATATTCTAGGCCATTCAGCATATAACACTTCATTGCATCAAGAAATATGACTAAAGTTCAATTTTGAACTTTTGTGTTCTTAAAGTAATATCGATGCTATTAGTTCTTTAAGCAGCTGGTTTCTTCAAGGCTATTTATTGATAATTTTTGTTGTTTCAGACTGCTAAGAGCACGTCTGGAGCATCAAGGCGTGCCTGCAGGAGTACTGCCGTTGGCAGTCAAACAGATGAACCACTTCATTGTTGAGAAGCTTTCAGATATTGAGAAGCTTGCCAAGCGGTAAGATAAGTGTGTTCTTTGTGTCAAAGGACTCCCCCCCCCCCTTTTTTTAAGAGAAACTTGGCCATATTCATCTGCTTGCAACATGCATGTACAGAAAGAGAAGACTGCATTGGATGGCATTAGTTAAGGTGTTTCACAACGTCAGGGGTGCAACAACCGAAATAACATTTGGAGCAGTAGAAGCTTACTTTCGGAACACTTAAATGCAAATTTAGGGCTGGTTGTAAGAAATAACATTTATTTTTTATCACAAAAGACCAAATTTGGAGGAAAGAAGACTTACATTCAGAAAAAAAAAGTATGTTCAAGTTTTTCAACTTCACCTAAATCCTGCAGAGTAAGCGTGAGCCCTGCCATTCAATAAAACTAGCATTTCGATCTACCCCACTGGGCAAACAATGATAAAGTCTGCATTAGCACTTGCTGCATCTGCCTAATCCTTTGACAGAAACCGTAAATGAAAATGTAGATCTGCGAATTGGGGGACCTTGAAATTCAAGGGATTTGTGAAACTGAGGAGTTGAGGTGGCGAAAAAAAAAAACCTTGCGCAGTTTTTTTTAGGGTGACAGAAGTGTCATACGCTGCTCCAAATAATTGCCAGTAACTTTTTCAGGCATCAGCGATTATACTAGTGCTCACAATTATGCTGTAGTATTCACGCATGAGTAATTGAACAAAATTTGCTGTCCCGTGAGTTGCTAATAGCCCCTTCCAAATCGTAATACGCATTTTCGCAGGGCACCGGTGTATAGCAAAGAAGGTAGTTCAAGTAGCGTTCTGCACAGATTAGAACAAGACAAAAAAATTTTTTTCGAACACCGCCATGCCCCTCCCCCTTTTTTTTATGGGTGTTAGGTTTAGGGCACAACATCTCGGCTTGTCCCAAGGCACATTCTACCTGATCAAGTAACAACGGCGCATGCTCGTTGGTCCCACAACAGCACCAAATATTGCCGAGATGACAAAATGCTTTATGTGCCGTTGCTATGGCGACCAACATGGTCACCAGCAATGCTGGTGTTCGCAGCACGTTGACTGTTCGGGCACGGAAAACGCGGTATGTGCTCCCTGCTCTAGTTGCTAACATGCCATAGCTGCTTTTGCTGACTAGGAAGTTCATATTTCCCGCTAAGCATTCATGGCTACGGCAATGCATTTTTGTCTTGAAGTTGCGTCGTCCAGCGGATAGGTATTTGTTGCAGTCAGCGGATCGATGCGCACGGTTTTGTTACTTTATCTGGTCGATCGCGTCTCGCGAGTGCCCTGCCCTAATGGGATTAAGGTTAGCGTGGTTAGGTTACCATGGTTTAAGGTTAGAGTCTGTGCTCTTGGATTGATTGATGACTGAAACTGCAGGAGGGCAACGTACGCGGCCTCCATTTCTCGCTGAAATTAGCACAACTGAGAAAATTTGGAGGCTCGTCTGGCATTTTGGCGCAGCGTGGCGCAATATGGTTTTGGCAGCTCGGCGCAAAAGCGGGGAATTGTATCAAATTCGCGTAATTGGCACAGCTGTTGTACCCCTTCAACATGCATAGCTATTTTTATGTTAATGTTTTTATGTTAAATCACATCTAGACTTGGAAGAATGTAAGCCATTGTGTGGCTGACTAAATGTATAAATTCTGCAAAACATTTGCAGGGCGAAGGACAACCAGGGCGTTGCGGAAGTTTAACGGAGGAGGACCATTGGTGCATTTTCTAAATAGTGTAAATATTATGGAATGTGTGAATAAATTTTCATTCTTTCATATTTTTTTTTTCTCTACCATTGTTTTTATCTTGTATGTGCATGCATTTGAGTGTGCATTAATGTCACATTCACACTAGGTAATCCAGCCTGTGCTGTTTCCACTGTGTTGTGAAATTGCAATTAATGAAGTGCAGTGTGATGACAGCCAGCCTTCTACAGGATTGTCATTTTCTACTTGCATCCGCAGAAATGTGATAATCATGTTTATAGGTCAGCCAAGAGACTGCAATTACTACACTACTACTTAGCTTCAGTTGGCTCTCTCTGTATACCAACCACTGGCTGGCTGAAATGCAGTTAGCAATTTAGCGTCAACCAAGTGCTTACCAGAAACTAATGGCCAGCCATATTAATTGGCTTACCAGGTAGAATGGTGACTGGCTAAACACCAGCTTTTGTCACTGGGCCAATCATCTGGATACATGCAGTGCAGCTTGGTCGAAGACCAGAGAGTCACAACGCAGACGAGCGCTTGTCTGTGTTCTTTGTCTAAGTTCGCGCTGCATGTATCCAAGTATGTATCAACTAGCCCAACTCAACCTTTTATTGAAACATATGGAATCATTGGAGTCTCAATTACCATCAAAGTGCTGACCATTTGCAACAATGTGGGAAGTCATGTGGTTACCAGCCACATTGAATTTGCTTACCAACTAGAATGAATTGGGGGCTGTTTGGAATGCCAGTTACGATCAGTGGGCCAAACATCTGGAACCACAGGATTACCAGTTAGCTTCAACGGGTTAGTCTACTGAGACCTGCCGGGCAACCACGTGCCTACCATTAATTTTCAATGGGTTGACCATTTCAGGTCAACGGGTTTTCTATTCACCACCAGTTGGCTTCAACAGGTCAGCCTATTCACACCAAGTGGACAACCACCAGTATACCATTTAGTATAAATGGGTTGACCATTTTAGGTCAATGGGGTTTCCTATTGACCACCAGTTAGCTTCAACAGGTCAGCCAATTCACACCAGGTGGACAACCACCTGCATACCATTTAGTATTAATGGGTTGACCATTTGAGGTCAATGGGGTTTCCAATTGACCACCAGTTAGCTTCAACAGGTCAGCCAATTCACACCAGGTGGACAACCACCTGCGTACCATTTAGTCTTAATGGGTTGACCATTTGAAATCAACGGGATATTTAATTGACCACCAGTTAGATTCAACGGGTTAGCCAATTCACACCAATTGGACAACCACCAGCGTACCATTTCGTTTTCATGGGCTGGCCATGTGAGGCCAAAGGGGCTACCAGTTTGTCACCAACCAATTTCAAATGGTGCGCACCATTGCAACTAACTGGCAATTGCTCAGCACCAGCCACACTTAACTGGTAGCCAATGGGGTCCCCTGTTGAACCAGTTGCATTGAAGTGGTGAGCCACTTGGATCCCCCTTTGGAATATAAGGGTTTACCCATTGATTCGAACGGGATAATGTTCAATGGGTGGCGAAAATCCTACTGGTCCAACACCCATTGATTTTAAATGGAAATTTTCCAGTTGGACCCATTGAATATTTTTGACTGGGTTGGTACGCGGTTTCTGGCAAGTGCCACTAACGGAAAACGCCAGTAAGCTCGCCACTTTCATGACACCGACAGGCACATATCGCCCTCTTGTGCTCACTTTTGGCCTCAAGAATGCACCCTTCGCATTTTCAAGGTTAATGCATGAAGTGCTCAAAGGAGCCGAGTCGTTCGCTGTTCCGTACCTTGACGACATAGCTGTTTTTTCGAGCACCTGGCAACAGCATTTGGAACATCTGCAGCAGGTATTCCTTCGAATACACGAGGCAGGCTTGACTCTCAAACTCGCCAAATGTCGTCTTGCGAGCTCTGAAGTCCACTACTTAGGGCATGTTGTTGGCCAAGGGAAGCGACGTCCTTCCGAAATAAAAGTTGAAGCAATCACTAGCTTTCCTTTGCCGAAAACAAAGACTAACTTGCGTTCCTTTTTGGGTTTAGCCGACTACTACAGAAGCTACATTCCCAACTTCGCAAATATCGCTAGTCCTCTCACAGACGCACTGCGCAAAACTGAGCCAACTATTGTAAGTTGGAATAAGGCTCGTAAAGATGCTTTTGCCGAGATCAAAAAGATTCTTGTCAGCAAACCGGTCCTCGCGGCACCAGATTACTCTCTCCCCTTCTTAGTTCAGTGTGACGCCAGTGACCGCGGAATGGGCGTTGTTCTAAGTCAAGTGAACAAAAAGGGCGAGGAACATCCTCTTGTCTACGCCAGTCGAAAACTAACATCACGCGAGCAAGCCTACAGTACAACTGAAAAAGAATGTGCTTGCTTGGTCTGGGCTCTCGAAAAGCTGTCGTGTTACCTTAAAGGCTCCTCATTTGTTTTTGAAACTGATCACTCACCTTTAGTGTGGTTAAATCAAATGTCGAACAAAAACAGCCGCTTGATGCGTTGGAGTCTAGCACTTCAGCAATTTGATTTCTCAGTGCGGCACAAGAAAGGCAAACACCATGCTAATGCGGACTGCCTTAGCCGAACCTATTAAGTGTTCCTTGTTTCTTTTGTGTGCATGCAACTTGGCGCAAGTATATATATTTTTTTTTTCCTATCGTGTTCGGCTTTCACGTTATCTGCTCCCAGTGAAGTCAACTGTCGGGCTTTTCTAAGCTTGGGCGCCAGGTTGCTTTTGACGTGGTTTCTGCGTTTCTACCGCTCGTCCACTCAGCCATTTCAGATCCTGTCGTACCAGATGGCGAAATCAACCCTGCTCCAGGCGCCTGCAGCCAACTCCCGAGCTGCAGCCAACTCCCGAGCTGCAGCCAATCGACACTCGGCGAGTGGTGCCCGTTCTGAACATTGCCTGTTCTCGACATTGCCTCCTCTTGGCCTTTAATGCCAACCTTCGCGGGCGTGTTCCAGCCAGACGACGCGCAATGCCATTTCCATTTCCTTCTGCGGTGGCTACTTCAACGACCAGTGCCACCATGCACCTCAGGGTCTTCGCCCACGCTGTGCACAAAGACAACATGACCGTGCGAAACGTGTCAGTGCTGTGCTTGGAGACCTGCCCACATGTTGGCTACCTGTTACCACCTCCAGCCGTTCATGAAGCGTCATCCTCTTGAACGCCTTCCGCTAGGGGTAGCTTTGGCCGAGTTGTAACGTTTGCAGTGCTCGCCCTCTTTCTACGTCGGGGCTTTCTGATAACATTGCCCGATTGCTGTTATCTTGCTGTTTTCTTTTCTTTCATGCCAACCTGCGATTGGCTGCGTAGCGCTTAAAAACGCGCCGCAAGGTGAATAAACTGGGATTGTCTTCCTGGCACTGCTTGAGTCGTCTCTTTCCTGGGCCGGCTGTCGTCCAGCCGCCGAATACGTAACAACACAAATTAAGAGAAAAACAAAAATCAGAATGCCGAGATGCTATATGTACGTACCGGTTAATTATCAAGCTGCGACAGCTGTGTAATGAGGAAGGCGTTACTTAACGGCCAATAATAGAAATTCATACGTGCCGGTGATTAGATCGACAGTACATGAAGGCGCACGTACTTATACGCATAAGCTTCATTCTTAGATCGCAACAAAGATTTATTTTTCTATATCTTGCATTGTACACACTTCTGCAAACGCGCCCTCATATTCAGAAAGTAGGAAAATATATGCCGTATTTTGCATTATATCTTTAGCTTAAACCGACGCTTGTTGACCGCGAACGAGATTGTTGCCTGGAAATTATGTAGAGCTGAAGAAAAAAAAAATGCGGGTCAAAAATTTTTCGACGGTCGAATCATATGAACTCTTTTTTGGCATGGTTGGAAGACGCTGCCGATCAATAGTCGATAGTTGAGGCTTAGGAAACCACGCGAGCCAAACACTATTGCGCAGCACGCGGACTGAACTTTACAATTAATTCTGTCAGCTAAAAAAAAAAACTTCCATCTTCTTTCTACGAATGATGTCATGTGCACGAATGAACACGCCATATACCGAAATCCACGGCCATCGACAGATTTGAGCGCAGTCGGCTGCGGAGTTTCCGCGGTCGTCGCGGGATGCCGCCACGTGCGTACGCTCGCGATTATACTGAAGTAATACAACTGCGTGCTCGTCAAGAAGAGCGAAGAAAGAAATTTGCAGCGTGCGACAAATCTCCACTAGTAGACGTATTCTAAAAGTTTTCGTGGCAGTTGATTCGCAATGCAATAAACTTCTTTAATAAATCTTTTCGATGATTACTTGAAAAAGTGTTGATTCGATTGATTTGTGGCGTTTAACGTCCCAAAACCACTATTTGATTATGAGAGACGCCGTAGTGGAGGGCCCCGGAAATTTCGACCAGCTGGGGTTCTTTAACGTGCACCCAATCTGAGTACACGGGCCTACAACATTTCCGCCTCCATCGGAAATGCAGCCGCCACAGCCGGGATTTGATCCCGCGACCTGCGGGTCAGCAGCCGAGTACCTTAGCCACTAGACCACCATGGTGGGACATCAAAAAAAGTGTTGTAGGGACTCTTAAAAATCGACGACACTACGGAATAGTAGACGCGCACACCACGCCAGAGCTCGCTCTTATCAAATATATGTAGATCTGTACATACTTCTCCAGATTTTTTTTCTGTTTATCCGGCTTAATATTTGATGAGTAGTAAATAATACAGAATGTATGCATGCACACGTGACACGTTGTCACTACATTTAAATTTAATCAGTCGTAAATGACTACAGGATGGAAGAAACATCAAGGGGAAGCAGTGTTTCATTACAAGTAATTTTATGTGGAAGTATTGGTTAATTACTACCATAAAAAATAATGAGGACCAAAATAAAGAGAACTTTTCAATGCAATGTAAAATTTACTCATTGATTCGTTCGCAAAGCAAAAATAATTCTTTCGCATTGTAAAGATTATAGTCGCTAGTCAGAATTTATGACGGCAAGGAGCTCCCATCGGATTTACCGATTTCAAACTTCGTGCGGGAACTTGGAGGCGGTGAGTCACTACGTCACTTCAGTTCGCATAAACGTTATATCTTTCTGATAACACTCACAAATGACACACCTGTACACGCACTTCCCGCACAGCCACCCCGCACGTGGCGGGACCCCTGCCGCGCGCAAGCGGGGACAAATAAGCCAATTGGCGATGCTCTTTCACCCTCCACTTGGGTGGGGCAAGTGTGCCAGCACCAAAGAATATTGAAGAAAAAACTGCTGGAGTAGAAGCTCCCGCAATGCTTTGCCAGCAGAAGTGAAGCCAGCTTTTTCCACTGCCAAGATGGCGGAAACATGCTCTTTTTCTGGTGTCACCCATTTAAAGATCAAGTGGCTTTGATATGTTAATATTGTTAGGGAAGAGGGACGCCGTATCGACGAGGCTGTGGATGAAATATATTTCAAACCAGCAGCAGTAGCGGCGTGACCGGTAGACCAGACACCGAGCAGAGACCAACCTTCGTCTTCCTCGTCAGGCACACACGCGTGTCGCCCGCTAGAATCTCAATTTGCATTCATGTAGCATAATCGCCGGCGGCAGAAGCGCCGTCTCGGCGCATCTAAATGTCAACTTCACTAGGAGAGTGGTAGGGCTTCAAGCACGCAACATGTACAATATCGGTAGCCTGTTGGGCACATGAAGGTGGCCTTAGCTGAGCGCTCTCGTCCAGAATGAGCTCAAGGAGCCAACCTTATGTTCTATTCTGTTTCGTTACGTTGTTGTACATGTAAAAAATTGAGTTCTCATTTTAAGAGTTTTGTGTCCCACATGTGCCTCTTGATGTAGAGGGAACGAAATTCTGATAGACACGTAGCTAGGTATATGTTGTAATATACTTTGTCTGGTGTTCTGTCGGGTGACCGAGTGCACTTGCCTGTGTCGTGTGTTGTCCGTTGTCGAACCGTTCTTGACAAGTTGCAGAACCATCGACAAGTGCTGAGACCAAAGATCGTCAGAAGAGACGAGCGAAGTTAGTCGACAAGTTGTGGCGACAAGCCAGTCGAGGTGGGATCCGTCCTCAAGAAAGGGATGTGTTCCCGGAACAGAGTCCGGAGCTGCATTCTCCCCATGGCCCTGGAGGCCAACCTAGAGGGACCTGGCGAACGAGCGCGCCTGACATCCGAGCCACGTGGAAGCACCTCGTCTTTCCGGCGCATTGTCTGGCGGCGGGGGTGCTGTTATGCCTGCGAGTCCACACCGACAACCATGCCTCTGAAAAAGGCAATCTGTGTCAAGGCCAGCACGCGAGCCCGCCTGACGCGAACAACTCAACGGCGTCATTACGCGGCGGTGCCTTCCTGTCGCGCACGCACAGCGAGCCCGTCGAAGCAATCAGCGCCTTCCTGTCTGGCAAGTCTGACGCAATGCGTGGCGACGTCACTCGTCCTTGGGTGCAGCGCAGCGGATTCGGATTCGATGAGAATGACGCGGCCCAGAGGCGACCCCATTGGAGGATTCTGACCTCACGGCCAGCGGCGCTTCTGGTTGGACATTTGATTACTCAAAGAATCCTCCCGGTGCATATAAAGAAAGCCCTGCGGCGCGTCGCGAGTAGTAGATCTATGTGTCCGAGAAGAGAGCTCGGCTCTTCGAGTCTCTAAGCTGTCGGCCCCAGTGCCGAATTTGTAACGCCTCTGTATATATGTTGTACATAAACCTTGTTAACTCACCGTCGTCTCGTCCGCTCGTCTATCAGCTCTGCGCAGAAGCAGTCGCGAGCTGAGAAACCTATGCTACCAAACGGCTGGTGACCTTCCCGGCGGAGTTCGAAGCAGTGGCGCCTTCAGGACCGTGTTGGCGTCGCCGTCCTTCGTAACAATATAGAAAATCGAATATACAAAATATTAATGCCCTTGTGGCGAAATGACTGTCCTTTTTTTCCCTTTCCAGTCGTATCCTTGGTGTCGTGCAGTTTCCATCGCAAACGGAGTTATAGGTGAAACGACGTACGCAAGCCAATTATTCACTTAGGCGACCGCCATATCTACAATAAGTCAAAGGTTTGAATGCTCAGCTTGCGCAAATGTCAACATGCGCAGCTTACATTTCGTTTATTTCTGCAGCAGCGCAGCTGACCACCCCTCGATTAATTCCCGATTTCCAGAGGCGCAGAGAGGGGGAGAAAGCTGTTCTTTTTTACTGCCCGCTAACTTTTCCGTGCGGAATCGGTGCAAAAGAAAAACTCCGGACCTCCTGTCAGCTGGTCTGTCGCAGGACGTGGCCAGTGGCGGCTGTTTAATAGTACGTACGCACTCGATAACAGGAATATGTGCAGGATGTCGAGGCTTTTACGCTGGTCTCTGCTCGCGTTGATGATCAGAGATGCTGCTTTGGCATATAAGTGTTCAGGTGAGAGCTGGAAGTGTTATGAATTAATATACATCTGCCGCCTAAAACTGTTCTTCGAGTTATGTACGCGTGAACGTGGTAAACATATTTTGTATGACTTTTTTCCTGTCAGTAATGCAGTTTTCCTCACGTTAAACGTCAGTGAAAAAGCCATCTGGCCCGCCGAGTCAACAGCGCGTTTTATGAGTTGTAGTGAATTGTTTCAGCTGTCCACCAGCATAGTTCAACAAGCCGTTTACTAATTATTTATTTATGCTAAGTACACTGAAGCGCAGACATTATTTCTTCCGTAACCGTAAGAAACGGTGAGCAAATTCCGTTTCAGTTTTCCTGTATTTGCGTTTATTCGTTGTAAGGAAGGTGTTCAGAAGATGGATGCTTGACGAGGTGAATTTTTCATCGCCGTGAGCGACGTGTTGTAGTGGCTTATCATCGGCGTCCATTACCATGCAAGGTTGAGTTGCTAACTGTAATTATGCTCGCCTGATAATCGTGTCGTTGTTCTAGCATGTAAAAATATATACATATTTTTTTTTGAGGGCCCCAAACTACCCAGAGGTCGAAATTTAGATGTGACTCGCTACAGTGCTCGACTGCTGACCCATAGTACGCAAACTCGCAGGTCACAGTATAGAGCCCAGTGGCGGACGTAGAGGTGGGGGGGGGGGGCGGTATGGGCGATCGTTCCCCCTCCCCCCCGAGGGATGGAAGCTTAGCAGGATGAGCATGATCTATAAAGGCAAGGGGGACAAAGCTGACAGACAACTACCGTCCTATGACCCTGAAATCAGTGGTCTACAGGCTGGCGATGCAGATTTTAAAGGAAAGACTGCAGGAATGGATAGGAGATGAGGGGGTGCTAGGGGAACTCCAGAATGGGCTTCGGGAAACACAGGAGGTTGGAAGACAACCCGTTTTTACTGACGCAGTGCATCAAAATAGCAGAAACGAACACAGGCCCCTATGGCTAGCATTTTTGGATATCAAGAGAGCGTACGATAGCGTGGTTCAAGAGGACTTATGAGGAATACTGGACAAATTAGGTGTGGAAGATGGAGTCACTATTCTTTTAAAGGATATCTAAACAAGGTAGTTATAAAATGAAAAAAAAAAAACAGGTATCCAAGCCCACAGAGATATAACGGAGGGCTTAGGCAGGGGTGTCCTCTGTCACCCTTGCTATTCATGATGTACCTACAAGGATTAGAGGCCAAATTAGAGTGAAGTGGACTTGGCTTCAACCTCTCTCGTCAAACAAGGAAAACTCATTGAACGGGCACTACCAGCATTGATGTACGCAGATGATATAGTGCTAATGGCAGACAACAAAGAAGATTTGCAGATTGATGGACATCTGCGGTAATGAGAGAGATAGGTTAGATCTCAGATTCAGTAAGGAAAAATCAGCAGTCATGATTTTTAATGACAATGGAGGTAGTGAGTTTAGAATACAGGTCACGCTAGAGATAACAGATAAATACAAATATCTGGGTGTATGAATAAGCAATGGGACCGAGTACTTAAGGGAACACGAAATATACGTAACGTCTAAAGTTAACAGGAATGCAGCAGTGACGAAAAATAGGGCACTGTGGAATTACAATAGGTATGATGTTGCGAGAGGAATATAGAAACGGGTCATGGTTCCTGGTCTGACTTTTGGCAATGCGTTCTTGTGCATGAGATCAGGGGTTCAAGCAAGATTAGAAATCAACTAACGTGAAATAGGCAGGCTTGCTTTAGGGGCCCCCGAGAACACACCAAATTAGGGAGTACACGGTGATATGGGACAGACATCATTCGAGGGCAGGGAAGCTAGCAGCAAGATAAAATTTGAGAAGCAATTGAGAGAAATAGGGGAGGAGTGTTGGGCTAGGAAAGTTTTCACCTACTTGTACATGAGTAATGTCGATACAAAACGGAGGAAGCAAACAAGAAAATTCATGGGCAAGTACTTAAAAAGGAGCAGGAGGCCAAATAGGTTAAGAAGGTGAAGGAAACCGAGACTGATACGTGTAGAATTGGCATGATTAAGAAGTCTGCACTAGAGATCTATTGAACTTTCAAGCAGGAAATTGCCAAGCATCTATGATAATACTCGGGGTAGTTCTCTACTGTTTGAGGCCAGGACGGGAGCATTGCGAACCAAGATTTATCGGGCCAAATACGAAGGGGTAGACACAGTATGCAGTGCGCGTGGAGAGGAGGAGGAAACTGCCGAACACTTGATAATGTTCCGTAAAGGGCTTGACCCTATAGTTCAGGATGAAGGCGCAGAGTTTTTCGAAGCACTAGGGTGTAGAAAGAGAGAGGGCAAAATAGACTTTAAGCGGGTAGAAATAACTAGAAGAAGGTTATCCGATTGGTGGCTATAATCAAGGCACGAGTGAAAATTAAATCCTTCACTGCAAAGTACCAGTTTTCAACTTCACTATTTAAAAGAAAAAAAAAAAGATAAATCAACTTGCTGGTTCACTAAGTATTACGGCTAGGTGGCATTAGCCGCCACTCGATCTAAAGGGTACAGCCATATCAATCCAGCCCCCCCTTCCCCCAAAGCCTCTCAGCACCCTTCCTCTCTCTTAAATGCTTGCCATCCACCTGCTATTACCAGTTAGGACAAATTAGTGGGACTACAGTGAGCACACATTAACAACATTCATGCCATTACAGGGTTTTTGTGCTAGTAAACACAAAAAAAGTAATGACCACACCCACCTTTCAGGTGTTAATTCTTCTTAACCTTCTTACAATAGAGTGGCACTGGCGGAAATAGATTTCGGCTACACAGTTAATGCTCGTGAAACAACCCTGAGCGAACAGACTAGAATAGTACCCTGGCTGAGAGTTCGAACCCAGACTGTATGTAACTACCAATCTTGATGAAATGTTCCCTTTGTGACATTGAACTGAGTAAGGCACACTGAAAATATGGGTCCCTTTCCCTGTCAGGGGGAACTCTTGTCAATTGCAATTTCGCTATCAATTTCAGAAGTTACTGACCCAGTGTTCTACAGGGCTTCGGAATGCGTCTTGAAGATAATGTACCCAACTGTAAGTGTATTTTTAAGTTTCTCTCGTAAACGGGATTGCATTGAAATGACCCTACTCCATGCGTACTACATACAATCGCTTCCATATGTATCTTCTTCCATTGCCTACACTTTTTTCACAGATGCTAGAGGCTTTCGCGAAGAGCCAACCCTCTGCAATCACTGCCTCTGGGATGCCAGATCTTCAGCGAGTCAAGCAAACATGGGACGAAGATTGCACCCCTCACGCCAACAGCATTGTATGAGCTTGACAGCATCGTTCTGGCAGTTGTGCCACTTTTGATGGAGATACGATATAGGAAACTATAAGTGACATGACCTTCCTTCCAAAGCACTTTTCATGAGGCAGCGTCAAAATCCTATTCCCATAGCAATTGTAGCAACACTCCAGGCCCAAGTTTGCCATCACTGTCACCATTACATTCCTAGAAAGCATGTGATTAGCAGAGTTACGGCCGTTGTCGGGAGGGCATGGCCCCCTCATCCCCTAATCTTCACTTGGGACTCTTCACGAGTACAAATCTGCTACAAGGAAGCAGGAGAGTTTTGCCGGGTTAAGTGACCCCATCTTCAGTAGCCCATAAGGGAATGACTGCCCCACATGAACATGGGCGACACTTGTGAGTGATTACTGCAGATTTCAATCTAGGACTGCACAAAGACATCCATCATTAGCTTTGGACATATGAATACTTGATCCAGTATCGATGCTAGGCAGAAAACTTGACATGTACAGCGGCAACCCTTAATTCAGCTTCCACTTGACAAAACAGTCATGATGTGCAACATGTCGCACCATGGCACATTTTATGCAAAAACCAGAATCCACTGCCAACTACAGCTCAACAGTTCCAGCCTAAGCTCAAAAGCATTATCAAATTCAACCTTCATGATTTGATTTACTGTAAGTATTGTAACTCTGCTAGTTAAAGGCACTGTTTACACCATTATAACCTTTACATTGCCAAAAAATCTTTCAGGCAAAACTACTGGTGCCAAGCCAATCCGTAAGTATCCTACAAGCTAATGACATCTACCTGTGAATATACCTGATGCAGCCACTATAAGTAGACTGCAGTTGGGCAATGCTCTACAAGGCAAATGGCATCTCTTCTTACCACCTTCCATTTCTGAAGAATGAAGACAAAGCCAGGCTAATGTTTATGGTCGAGACATGCCTCAACAGCAGCATTTTCACTCTTCAGTTCGAGGCAAGTTAATATTCATTGCACAACAGATGCAGAAAATGTTCAGTAAAATGAATTTCATTACAGGCATCGAGAGCAATAAAGTGACAACGGGCTTATGTCCTACAAATGAGTCATGGGCAGAGATTCATCGTTTCTCGGGAATAAAGACTAAATTTGTGGCGAATTATGTTGCTTATAAAAATGAAGCAGTACCACTTCAACGAACAAAAGAGCTTTATTTATGTGCACACAACTGTTATACTATACACAAATTATGTAAGGTGCTAAGCAAATGCATTTTCAAAAAGATGACCAACCAACCAGCATGGAATGGTGCACATCATGAGAGAGTCAATGGAGAATATGTATTGGCATGAAAGATGGTATAACTAAAACAGTTTTTTTCATGAGAGCATGCAATGATGTCAATGGACAGGATGCAAGAATTTGATACAGATCAACAAACACAATAGAGCAACAAATGCGGCCAATAAAGGGTCAAACGAACTCCACAGGCCACTTCTAGTATGGTCGCGCTCTTCTGTCACCTCTGTCTCCGCTGAAAAGAAAAAAAAAAGTTCACGTTAGCATGCTGAAAGCGTGCAACTGCCACCCCTGCTCATGAAGCACACATCCAGTGAGCTGCTGGTGGCAAAAAATCTTCTACTTGCTGTTCTGCAAGCCCCTCCAGTGTACTAAGAAATATATTGCAGACCTGATGTAAAATGAAGTCTGGGGTGCTAAATAAAGATATCTTGAGTCAACTGCTATTTCTATTGTTTATAGCCTCCTTCAAACAGCTTTAAACACTGAGTGAACCATGGGCCGCAATCTTAGACAATTTTGCATAATGTATGCATATTATGAGTGCTGCAACTGAATGAATGAAAGTCTGGGGTGCTAAATAAAGATATCTTGAGTCAACTGCTATTTCTATTGTTTATAGCCTCCTTCAAACATCTTTAAACACCGAGTGAACCATGGTCCGCAATCTTAGACAATTTTGCATAATGTATGCATATTAGGAGTGCTGCAACTGAATGAATGGAATGTAGTAATCACATTGCAATGCAAAGGCTAACAGATGTCATTGAAACAGCTTGCACAAGCCAGTGTCAAATGCCTAAAATAATAGTGGCTACAGCAGCTGTAAATGCAACATATTGCCACGTTCATTTTCTCAAGTTTTGTCATCGCCCTGTTACACTATGTTAAGCGCAAACCGCACCTACGGTGTTTGAGAAGCTTCGAGGCTGTAGTAGATCGTTTTGTCAACATTACGCTCACTTCGTGAACATTGGAGATTATTCTAGAACCTACGACGCTGCTAGCAATAACGCTAGAATGTTCGATGGCAAGAGTATGAATGCCAGCACGCTTCGCTGCTTGTCAGTTGATCGACGACCGACGCTCTGCCCGCCGCTATCAGTGCCAGTGTCTTCCTATAATCCGATTTTTTTTTTTTTGACCCAAAATAACAGTTCAACCCAAATAAACAGTTTAATATACGACCCGCAGAATGGTCCCTTCGTCCACGTCACGATCCTTGTGACAATATACACAACACTCACCCAGGTCCACCTCGCATGGGTCCGCCACGTCCTGGGCCTCCACGACCTGGCCCGAAGCCGCCACCACGGCCTCCCATTGGTGGGCCACCTCCGCCCATGGGCGGTCCACCCCCTCGTCCACCCATGGGTGGTCCGCCTCCACGGCCACCTCGGTCACCACCCCTACCCCCACGAGGTCCACCTCTCATGCCACCTCGCATGCCTGGCGGCCCATTGTCGGGACCTCCCGGCCCACCCGGACCATCACGTGGTGCTGAACACCTGTTGCACTGAACACGCCAGGAAAAGTTGTTGTTGCCACATGCCCTGCGAAGAGATGGAGACAAACCTGATAAATGCAGGAAACAACTACCATCACTTAAAACTTCCGAAAAAAAAAAAAAAGTTAACCTCCACCTACAGAACTGTGACCTGCTTGTCGTTCGCATGTGAAAGGCTGCTGTGGTAGTTTCTGCTGGAACCACAAGCACTTTTTTTAGCTAATGTAAATACTACTCATAGGAGCCAAAGCCACAATATTGGTATCGGAAGATTTATTAGTATTACGTAAAACATTACTTTGAGCTGCGTAGTTATGTTAGAATCCCTGATGAAGTTTACCAGGACATATCTATGCAAATGCTCTATGGGTGGAGCTGGCATTATTTTTCCAACTGTAGCTGATCAACCGAAAAAAAAAAAAAAAAAAACGTATCAGCATGTTACGCCACAAATGTCGTCGAAAGACGATAGTCTTGCGTCTGGAGAGTGAACAAAACATTTGATGTTCTGCTCAATGCCCAAACACGCCCTGCCGCCAGTCTCTGAGGTGATAAGGTGAACGTAAGGCAACAGGTAGGTGCCACCACCGTGTCGTTTTAGCAAAGCGTTGGAAACACTTGCCGTTTCAAGCAAGCGTTGCATGGCCAGCACAGCGTTATAAAGGCTACGATCCTTAAGGGGGGAAGAGGGTTTTAAATTTTTTTTTATATTTCTTGACCAAATTCAATGAAAATTGTAACCCAGACAGAGTTTTTCAAGCTGATTTCAAAAATATAATTGCTTTTGAAATTGGTTGGCCAGTTGCAGAGATAATTAAAATTAATCCTATATTGTTTATCAGAACAATGGAAAGGCAATTATTGGCCAGAATATTAATATTGACATATGGCTAGATACTATGAAGTGTAATTAACACAAATGTAGGATTACTTTTTTAATATTACAAGTATTACCAATTTTATAGCAATTTGAAGTTTAATCTCCAGATATCTCTATCAAGCGATTAAATTAGTACCAAGAATAAAAATTTAGAAAGACTAGATTGAAAAATCTGTTCCTACATTTGTGTAGGAGACATATGTAGCTACATGCCACCACAAGAATTGTGGCTCTATGTGACCTCAAGACCAAGATATCGCTTTGGCAAGTTTCAAAAACATCGAAAATGACATTCTGAGGAAAACGTCAAAAAACAAAATAGGCTCATATTTTAATACAGAAAATCACAAACTATTTACAATGTTCACAAATGGCCTAGCATCAGTACCCTCCAGGAACATAGTCTGTCTGTTTAGAGTCATTTCGGTGTTGTTTTCGTAGCACACGCTGCAAGTTTTCTGCAGAAGCATGCTTGCGTGCGCATGCTTCAGCACGGTGGCGATCTTTTTCACTCATGCGCTTGGTCAACTGTTGGCCAGGGTTTAGCTGAAGTTCTTGAAGTATGGCTGTAGAAGCTTTTTCATACCCAGAATTGAACTTCATTACAGCCTCTGCCACAGCAGCTTGCACAGCAAACAATGATGCATGTTTCTCCTTCGGCGCCAGTGCCCAAATAATTGAGTGGAGACACTCGTTGTTATTTTGGGTCTTCCCTCTTAGGCATCGCCGAAGAAGCGATTCATCAGACAAACGTCTGTAAACTGGAAGAAGCGCCTCACATACATGGGGTGGCAGATTGTGGCGGTGTTTTGGAGCAGGCTCACCTTTGGCCTTTGCTGCGTTTTGGCGGCACCATGAATCTGGGCCCTCTGGACAGAGAGTGTGGTTAGAAGTGACATCGTTTGAGGTGATGTGGTAGTATGTGGCCATGACTGCTTTATGCATGGCCTTGACATCACCTTTGTGCGATTTCAAGGCCCAGCCATAGTAGCTGCTGAGCTTGGTGATAAGCTCACCAGTCAGCTTTCCTTTCCCACCGAGACTCTCTGTACCAGAGGACTTCTGCTTGGAAACTAGATTTCGCAGTGCTGTGCCCATTCTCTTGTGAATGTGGTTAACACAATCTTCCTTGTCCACGGGTATGTATCCATAGACTTTCGCATCTTGAAGAGCAAGGTAAGCGCGGCTGTCACCATCCGACAACAAGGTCGTGTACCGCAGCTTATGCTTCTGCAGCGATCTTTGGAAGAGGATCAGTGCCGCTTCCACCTCCATCTCCCCAGCTTTTTTGTCCGTGTTTTTCTGGCATGCGTGTGCCTCCTTCCAAGCCTGGTAGGCAGGGTCAACTTCTTTTGGTGCCCGTGCGCACCCAGCACAGAAATTGCTGAGCACTACATAATCGAGCACAAATCCTGTGTAGAGCTCAATTACGGTGCCGACGCCGATATGAGACGAGTGGCCGCGCGTCATCCATGTGCCATCGAACGATATAGCGATGTTGTCCGGGCTGTTTATATTTAGGTCACGGTACAAATCGCGCACTAATTGTGCACATGTCCCCATCAACTTTTCTGCCCCATCGGTTGCCGCGGGGACGAGTTTCGTTTTCAAGTGTCCCTGCCATGTTTTATTGTGCATTCCTCTCTCCGAAATGTTCATCGCCGCAAAAATGTCGTTCATTGCGGTTTGCCCGTTTCCGGTGCTCTGCATTGCACGCTCCGCAAGGATGTTTATGACAAAAGGCCTGAGCTTTGCTTTGCCGCTCACGCGCGGCGAGCTCCATCCCTGCACATTATCGCCGCAGATCGCACATTCGGCAACAAACTTCACAGCAAGGCCAAAATCCCGCTCACCTTTTCGCACCGTGAGGTTACCACCACAAATTGTACACTTGCAACTGGTAGACGCCAGCAGCGCGTTCATCGAGTCGTAACTAGCGATGAAAAAACTTGTAGCGAGATCGTTGCTAGCTTGTGTGGCAGCGTCATCACGATCCAAAAGTCAGATTTTCGGGCAGTAGCAGGAGTTGAAGCAAGTACATTAAGTTTTTCTTGAGCTTCACTCTCTATACGCCGCAAATCTTCTGGCTGCAACATTGCAGTGTCGTGCCGAAACGACGACGAAGACCCGCGGCGGTTGTCAAGAGCGCTTTGGGGGACTAGGCCTAACACGCCCGCATCGGCGCCGCTCGACTCGGGAAGCACGCCGTTCTCCGCATGGTCAGGAACTGGTGGTGGCACAGCAGCGCATTTCTGGAAGTTGTACGGAGTCTTCCTCTTTGTTCCGAATTTGTACTTCGTAGCGAACTTCGGCGACGGCGTCGACATCGTTGCTCACGTGCGAAAACCAGTTGACGCGTACGGTGTGCGCACAGTCGCCGCGGAGTGATGCAGACGATGCCTGTCAGGCCAATGGCGTGACCCGCTGCGGGTCACGTGCCGTAACTGGCCAATTACTGCGCGTGTTGGGACTTCTTTTTGAATCGGGATATCTTCACAGCCAACGCGCGCTCGGAGCCGAAAATGGCGCGAAAATCAAGACGAGAGGCTGCGCTTTCAAACGATATATGATTCGCGGCTGTCGGACAAATATGACGGCCGTCGCGTGTCACGGAAAAGGCGCTTTATTTACCAAATTCTTGGCTCATATTTAGCTGGCACTGGTGCTAAAATTGATATTACGGCTAAGATATCGTTTCAAACTGCATAAAACTTGGCGAAATGGTAGAATATTGGATGGAAATAGCAAAACTGCCATTTCCAAAAAATCAACTTTTTGACGATTTTTCGGCTTTTAAAACCCGTGTCCCCCCTTAAGGGGAGACGCTCCTCGAAAGCACTTTTTTTTTGTTATTCAACTTAGAGCTTCAGAAATTGGACCACTGATGCAGTTTTTCCTCCCGATTCCAAATCTGTAATCAGTTTTTACATAAGTGCAATAGTTTGGGAGTTGTGTTTCAAGTAATGGTGAAACTTGATAAGTTTTCCGGGAACTTTCGCGCATACTAAATGTTCATGCAGAGAGTTGTTCAATGGCTCCTTTTGCTCCCTATTAGCCATAGAGTGCCGATATCTAGCTAGAAATTGTGCTCCAACTTTGAAACTATGAAAAAAACATCTGTGTAGCAAAGTAC
The DNA here is from genome assembly GCA_013436015.1 of Rhipicephalus annulatus. NCBI lineage: Eukaryota > Metazoa > Arthropoda > Arachnida > Ixodida > Ixodidae > Rhipicephalus > Rhipicephalus annulatus. The sequence goes on from WOVY01002005.1 coordinate 176,744, forward strand.
CCTTTTTTTTCCACTCGACCACCATTAAATTTATTAATAGATATTTACAGCTGATAGGTTGTGCTGATTCAAGTAGATATCGGCACCCTACGCACTCTCCTCAATGTGTGTGCCAAATTTCGTCGTCGTATGACCATTCTAAGTGCCCGAAACACTTCCCGCAAAAAATGCAAATTGGCCAAAATTGCGAAATGAGAAAAACGCGTTTGAAAGTTTGAAAGTCTGTATTTACAAAAATGAAAAACGCAGTAGCACGAAACTTGTGCTGAACACATACACACATGTCCAGAGGGAATATCAGTTGTCTAAAACTCTCCAGCACCGTAGGTTTTCCCTTCCCGGCTGGTGCGGCAGGACTCTTCCACCCGGGCCCTCTTGGCTGCACTGCGACGGTGTGCCCTCGCCTCAGCGGTCTGACGCACATTCATCTTGTGCATGCGCATGCTGTCTCGGCGGTCGCTGAGGGTAACCAGGGCCTCCGAAGGAAGCACCCCAAGCTCTTCCAGCACCTTTTCAAAGCTCGCGTGGCCCCGGTTGAACCACAGGACTGCAATGGCTGTGGCTGTTTCCACAGCAGTCCGGGAAGCAAACCGGGTCTTTGGACACAACAGCCATATTTTGCTGTTCAGGGACTCGGCCGCGTTCTGTGTCTTGCCGTGGAGGCACCGGGCAAGCAGCTTCGCATCTGTGAGACGCTTGTAGATTGGGAGGACTGCCAAACCCTGGGCCTTGGTCAGGAGGGGGGTGTGGCACGGTGCAGGCTGGCCCTGCGCCTCAGCACGTCGGTGCTTGCACCACGAGTCTGGGCCTGCAGGACAGAACTTGTGACTTCCAGCACCGTCTGTTGAGCACGAGTGCAAACATGAGGCCCATATGGCAGTGTACATCTTGTGGACATTTCCCCGATTGTTCACAATGGCCACCTGAAAGTAAGTTTGAAGCTTCTGGATGGTGGTCTCCTTCAGCTTCTCCCCTCGTGGAAGTGGCGTTGGCAGCTTCCGCAGGCCGGTGCCCAGACGTTTCGCCACGTGGTTGGTGCACTCCTCTTTTTCAATTGGAGTGTCAGGGTACACGTTGGCATCACAGACCCCGTTGTAGGCCTTGCTGTCTCCATCGCTTAGGAAGATGGTGAACCGCAGGGGTGTCTCATAGTCCACAGTCCTCTGCCAAATGCGCACTGCAGCTTCGGCCTCCATGGCATGCGAAGAACAGTCGCAATTCTTCTCACAAACGGGATGATGAAACGCCTGCCATGTTTCTTCATCGCCTCCCATGTCGTTATGCAAACTGCACGCCAGGCAGAAGTTGGAAAGCACTTCATAGTCCAGGCACAAACCAGTGTCCAAGGACACTACAGTTCCCACACCATTGTGGCTTTTGTGGCCTCTTTTTTGCCATGTGCCGTCAAACATGACTGGCACGTCACTGTTACCAGCCACCTCTTTGGTGACGCTGCGTGCCCTTTGCATGTTTTCACAGACAGCCTTCACTGCCGCACTGTGAATCTTTTTGCCGATAGCATGGAAGGTCTTATGGTGCATAGGGTTTGGCAATCCAACTACTGCACAAAATCGTGAAAGTTGCTCATGCCCGATACCGACGGCACGCGCTGCAAGCACCACTTTCAGGTTCACGGCAAAGGCGTCACGCGAACTCCCGCTGTCGTAGCTTCTGCTTGCACCGCGGCCGCCATCTGACGCGACCCGCTTCGACGAGTACGCGGACGAAAGGATGCTCTCCGAGCACTCCGCATTCTCGCAGTGTAGCTCCAGAAACGCCGAAAGGCCTTTCCGCTTTTTATTCGGTGCCCGAACTGCGAGTTTACTCTCGTGACAAACGGGGCATGCCGCGCCTGCGACGACGGCCGTCAATGCACCCAACTCGCACAGCACTACGCTTTCGGCACGATCGGCATTCGGCCTGACGTCGTTTTCGAATAACGCGATCTTTTTCTGCGATGCACTCACAAAATTCACTGCAGCGTTGATCTCGTCGTCGCAGTTGCCATGGTCGACGTTGCCGTGGTCGATGTTAGGCCTACCGGCCGCTGGCCCGTCGCGGACATTTTCGTTGGCGGTGGCTTTCTTGTACGTCCTCCGCCGCTTCCCTCTGAACTTGTTCTTACTTCTGTATTTCCGATGGTCGGCAACGGCCTTTTTCGGGCTTGCCATGGCACGAAAACAGCGAAAAATAACTCCGGAAAACAGTGAAGCGAACTACGGCAAGAAAACACGGGTGCTGTCAGCCAATGGCGGCCCTGCGTTAGTGGCGCGCGGTTTGAAACGGCGGGAAAAGACTGTTTTTGTTGCTTTTTTTTTAGATTTTTCGTGAACGTACGAGACTTCAAGAACCGGGATCGTGGAGAGTAAGGACAACTCTACACGAGCCAGCGGCCGCAATATGGCGGACAGCTCTCTTCGCGGCCCCGCGAGCACGCGAACAGCAGCCCGTTTTGTGTAAATTTCGTGATGCCGCGCGTCACTGCCGCTCACTCAGACGCGTTTTTCACTGACTTCTGATGCTTATTTCGCTGTGATATTTTCAGATGTCAAAATATAATGTATAAAGATGATAAAGCAACAAAAACAGAAAAGGTGAAATTTGGAAAAAAAAACGCGACTTTTCGACCCGCGTCTCCCCTTAAGATTACTTGTGTGTGCCTTTTCTAGTGAAAAATACACATAAATAATATTGACGTGTTGTTATGGTGCCTCAGATATGCGCAATAATTGCTTTTTAAGGGGAGATGCTGGTCGAAAAGTCGCGTTTTTTGCGAAAATTTCCACTTTTGAGATGTTTCTAAAATCACTTTTGATCATTCAACTATCATTTCTCCAAAGGTCACAGCTGAATTCAAACAAGAAAGTGGTAAAAAGTCGATCTGCGCTAGTGAAGGTAGCTCCCGAAGTCGCGAATTCATGCATCCAACGGCTATTTTTGAAAATCCGCCACTCGGCAACACGATGACGTCCGCCATCGGGGTTTGTTCGGTGATGTAGATCAAGGCTTCTAGTGTACAGGCGTCCCCCTAGTTTCGTATTTAGTGAGGAAATTTCACAAAGCAGTCGTTTCAAGTCGGTTTACAGCCAAGCTGCAGCCGCTTCGCGCATCTCTACCGGTCACATGGTACGCTACCGAGACTGCCATTGGCTACATCTGATCGGCCTCGCTCGCTGAGCGCTTGCTACGATCGGCACTTGCCGTGCGTTTCTACGTTTTTTCCGAGTTCCACCACGGATAACTCGAAGAAGCGAGACTTTCAAGCACGAAAGTTTGCAAGCAAGAACAAGTACCGAGGGCGTCGACGTAAACCAAAGCGCAAAGCAGCGGGGATACGGCGGCTTGCGGGAACTTGACGAAATCGACGCCGCGATCAAGTTCATCAGCGCATCAGAAAAAAAAAAGATTGAACAGTTCGAAAGCGAGAGAACGAAGAGTGTTTGTGGCTCTGTGAGCGGAGTATTTTGTGACATCGGCGCACTGACATCGATGGTAAGCCGTGCTGTTTGTCCAACATGCCACACTGCTGGACTCTTCGTTCGCGACACCGCAAGTAAACGCAAGGGCCTCTCTTCATTCCTCGAGCTGCACTGTGATAACAGTGAGTGTCCCGAGTCAGTGGTTTCTGCCGCGCATAGTTCGCGGCGTGTTCTGCCGGAAAGACAGCCCACCGATGCCGGTGATGACTGGAGCTACCGAAGCGGCAGCTCGCGCGACAGCTTCGCTGTCAATGTGAAGGTAGTTGTGGCTGCGCGTGCAATAGGCATCGGGCATGAACAGCTGTCGCAATTTTGCGCTATTCTTGGACTGCCAATACCTATGCATCATAAGACTTTTATTGCAATCGGCAAAAAAGTTTATGCTGCAGTTACCAAAGCCTGTGCAAGAAAACCTGGCGAAAGCGCAAATGATAACTAAAGAGAAAGTGGATGGGGCTGATGTTGCTGTCATGTATGATGGCACATGGCAAAAAAGAGGACAAGAGCCACAATGGCATCGGCACTGCTGTGTCTGTGGACACTGGTTTGTGCCTAGATTTTGAAGTGCTATCGAATTAATGCCTTGCCTGTAGCCGGCACCAGAGGACTTGGGTGATGAGGGAAGAAATATGGAAAGCATTCCACACGCCTGTCTGCGAAAAAAATACAGAGTGCTCCTCTCATGCCACGGAGACTTAGGCAGCTTTGCACATATGGGGCAGGACATCCTCATACACAACACCATTGCGCTTCACCAAGTTCCTGAGTGATGGAGACAGCAAAGCTTATACCGCTGTCGCTGAGGCCAAGGTATATGGTGAAGTTGTTGTGGACAAGGAGGAGTGCACAAACTATGTGGCCAAGCATCTAGGCACTGCACTTCGGAAACTGCCAACACGACTTTCATGAGGGGAAAAGCTGACAGATGGCACAATTCAGAAGCTGCAGAACTATTACCGTATTGCAATCACAAACAACAGAGGTGATCTGAAAATGCATCGTGCCATCTGGGCCTCATATTTCCATTCATCATCGAGCAACACAGCAGGCAGCCACCGATGCTGTCCAGAAGGGGCGACTTCCTGGTGCAAGCATAGGCGAGCCGAAGCGCTTGGGGAGGCCCCACCCGACCACACACCAATCTTGACCAAGGCTCAAGGATGGCTGTGCTTCCCATTTACAAGCGGCTCACAGATGAAAAGTTGCTGGTGCGTTGTATCCAAGGGAAGACCCAAAACGCTGCAGAATCTTTGAACAGCAAAATCTGGTTGTTGTGTCCGAAGACTAAGTTTGCCTCCCGGACAACAGTGGAAACTGCAGCTGCTATGGCCGTGCTGTGGTTCAATAAAGGACATTCAAAGCTTTGAACACGTGCTAGAGGAGCTTGGTGTAGTCCAACCAGATCAACTGATCACCCTGGGCCAATCCCGCGACCAGAGGAGTATAGAAGAAATGTCTGCATGTGAAACAGCCGAGGCAAGGGCTCATCAGCAGAACGTGGCATAGAAAGCGCGCCTTGACTCCCTTCTCAAGCGGCGAGAAGGATCCACATATGAAGCAGGACAATTTTAGGTGCTCTAGCTGTGTCCCTTCTATGATATCACCAAGTTTTGTGCAAATCGCACTGTGTAATCATGAGTAAACATATTTACAACTTTCAAATGCATTTTTCTCAATTTCCATTTTCAGGTAATTCTCTCATCTTGTGCATCATCTTTTTTAGGCATAAAATAGTCCTATCTTGATGAATTTTGCACAGAGCTTAATCAGCCACTCTAGAATAGAAGTATCTACTTTGGGTTGCATTATACATCACAGATTTTTTGTTACACAACTTGATACACTGATAGAGAGATGTAAAATATGCATTTAGTACTTTTAATTTTTTTTAAAAAATGTAGCAAATAAATTTTCTATTTGAGGTACTTTTCTGTATAGTACTGCTCAAGTGCAGCAGAATGAGGCATTTTGCAATTCTGTGTGAAAAGTTTTAGTAAGCTTTATTATGTGCACAAAAAACCATATATTTTGATATCAAAGTTGTAGTAACTTTGGAACTACTATAGCTATAAAAAAATAATTGCAGTTATGAAATCAGCACTGCAAGCTTTACTAACACCTAAAATTTCAAGGAGCTGGGTTATGAAATAATTGTTTGCATTAAAGGTCTGCAAGAAAGACTATCCTCTTAAAGAAAAAAAAGGGGGGGGGGGAGAGAGAGGAATTACAGTAGACTCGCATTAAATGGAACCTGAAGGGAGCGGTAAAATGTGTTCCATTTAACAGGAGTTCTGTTTACTGAGAGTCTACTGCACTCGAATCTTGGCAGACATCCTAAAGCATTAGATATACCGTACTTGTTAAAAGAGCACACAATCAAAGTTCCTGGGACTGGACGACGACTTTACGGCCCTATAATGACACCGCCTGTGCAGCTGTCAGATAGCAAGGAGACGCTGCACCCGGAGGCACTTTATCCCGGAGTCTCACATAACACCCCTAGCTTGGCACCAATGAGCTATGCCACACTTGCCACAAAGGCCAAAATTGTGGCCTCACATGTCCTTTAGCCTGGTGTTGGCAACGGCTACAATACTGTCTGATGGCTCTAGTTGTGGAAATTTTTTTTTTCCCGATGAAAAATGGCGCGTTTTTAAACATCCTAGAATCTAAGCTAACCCTGCATTTTGATACACTATAATTTGGGTAAAAAAAAAAAGCTATCCTAGATTTGAACACATACGGCACAGCAGCAGACAAGACCGTTTTCCTAGAACACTTACAGGGGTAGATTAGCATTTAGTCCTAGTACATTTTCAGCAGCAGCAGGCACCAGTACTTACGGGTTGGGGCACTCCAGTCTCCGTCGCGGCCACCCATGCCATTATCGGGACCACCCCCACCCTCCTCCAGGGCCGCCGCCTCCTCGGGACCTCCCCTTCCACCACGGGGCCCTCCACGGCCACCCATGCCACCACCAAAGCCACCAAATGGAGTCTTGCGCTGGGCTAGCTCCACATTGATCTTCCCACCCATGAACTCTTTGCCTGTAGCAGGGCAACACAGAAGTGACCAAAGTCAGATTCAGAAATTCCCACAGGAGGAACATTCTCCTCAGCCTGGAATTTTACTACCACATAACAGTTTTAACAATGAGAGACACCTACGAACAGCTGCAAGAACATCAAAAATACAAAGAAGAGAAGTATGAGTAATTTATCAATATCCTCCTCAGACCACCGTAAATTTGTGGTCACCATGGTGAATGAAATTGAAACACTTTTGGTATGCACACACATACCTTACGACATGAGAAGAAAAAAAATTGCGCCTGTGTGGCCAACTGCTTTTGCACACCGGTGTGCACAATCATGCTGCCACACTTGGTCTTAATGCACAGAAATGAACACTCTCTAATTAGAATAAATTACATTTTCTTGTCAAAAGCATTCTTGTTCATTGTCAAGCTGTTTGTATCAATTTCGCACAGACTTGAAGCACAAGAAGATATGCTGCACCAGAACTTTGTTCGCTTAGAAAATGCAGTTTTGGCTTCGGAGGCACCTCCTACGATTTCATCAGGTTTCAGAGTGGCTCAATTTGAAATTTCGCA